>BSBK01007366.1:0-182500 GCA_027943335.1 Chamaecyparis obtusa
TTGTAAGAACCTTATTGAATTCTTTGTTACATGGAGGTTATCCCTTAGGGTTGAGTATCTATGGTTGTGTTATTATGGAATTAAGTCTTATAAAAGAAAAAAAATTTGTGTGTGTGTTTTTGCCGTATTTTTGGGCATGACATTTTGGTATCAGAGCCCAGTTTCGACACTAGGAACCATAACCCATTGCATTTCAAACTTATGTCTTGTCCCTTACATGTGTAGGATGCCTCCAGTTACACGTAGAGGTCATCGCCTTGGGCGAGGTGCTAGGACTGCTAGAGTGCCTCAGTAGAAGTTGAACAGCTAGTAGAGGTTGTGCATGGTGAGCTAGAACCACCTCCAAGACCGCCACCAAATCCTAATCAGGATGTCTTGAACGCCCTTCAGAATCTTGCCAGTATTATCATGAATAGATTTCCAGTAGGTGGTCAATAGACCGTGGATAGGGAAAGGAGTAGAATTCCTCCTTCCAGGTAGGCTAAGGGATAGGAAAACTTAGAGGATGAGTCAATACATATGCCAGAGCCACCACCGCCTCCATCACCTGAGGTAGTACATAGAGCACCCCAGGACACAGGGGATCAGATCAGAGAACTCTTACGCCTTCAGCCACAGTCATTTTCTAGTTCCACAGATGGTATAGAGGCAGAGGCATGGCTTTTAAGCCTTGAATGCTACTTTGGATTGCGTCATTATGAGAGGAACCTAAAGCCACGACTAGCAGTACACATGCTTAGAAGTAATGTTGCAACTTGGTGGAGACAGGAAGAAATTAAACACCACTTGACATTAGACACCCTCACATGAAGGTTTTTCTTGAAAGATTTAAGGCTAGATATATGTCAGAGCATTTTAGACAGCGTCCTATAGATGAATTCCATGATCTCCAATAGAGGAATATGACAGTGGCTCAATACAAAAGCAATTTTCTTGAACTCCTTCCCTACATAGAATATATGATGGATGAGAAACTATAGGTCAACTATTTCATCAAAGGGTTGAACCATGCCATATCAGATAGAGTACGTATTGTACCTCCTGGAGACTTGTGCTATACCATTGAAAGAGCCACGGTGGCAGAAGAGATCGTTATTCGGTCACAGAACTGTCAGACCTCATGATTTTAGAAATCTCAGTGGAAAGGGAATCATAAACAATCTTCAGGGACATTTAAAACACCATAGCAACCTCAGTAGTCTCAACAAAGTCAGAAATAGAAGCGGCCATAGGGATCATAGGGCTCTAAGCCTAAGAAGTGGAAAGGATAGGGTCCTCAGCAAGATCAGAAGTTTTCAGTCACAGGATGCTACTCCAGCTAGGACTCACCAGTCATCTAGAGGTGGAGTCAATGGATCTAGTATGCCAAGGGGTCAGCAGCAGACCAGATCCCAGGGGATTCAGATTCAGGCCAGGGGCCTGTGTTATACTTGTGGTGCCATTGGGCATATTGCCAGAGAATATCCATTAGGGAGGCCAACAGGAAGTCAAAGAGTAGCAACTTCAGAGCCCACAGTGGGAGACATGGGTAGATCTCATTGAGTGTTTGCAGCGGTTGATAACCGCCAGGCTGAACATCAAGCCACCATTATTGAGGCCGCAGGTATGATTGGAGGTATTGGTAATTTCTATTCTATTTGAGTCAAGAGCTATTGAAAATAAAGTGTTACATTAAAACAACATGACTACATAATCTATCTTCCAACTATTTTCTTTCTATCTCTCCCCTATATATTTTTTAGAAGAGGGTTGTTGGTTGTGTCACAAAATTTTGATCTTTTCTCCCTGCAAAGCCCTAGAGTGTTGCCCGCCCCTGCCTGCAAGCTTGTTTCTATCTGTGAAGAAAATCTATGATATTTTATGGTTTGCACTCTTGGCCTCATGTTCATTATTGTGTCACCATGCTCCAATTGAAATCGCAGGGTCTAATGTGTTGAAACCAGGGAGATATTCAAGTTTCAAGGTCTACTGGAAATAGTTGTCTTCATGTCAAGTGGTGTTAAAACTTTTTAAGCCTAAAACCCTCGATGTTTTTGCACTCCTTTGTTACCTTTGCAACAGTGTGTAAACCCAGGTTGTTTTCAACCATTCTCTTCTTCGCAGCTAAATCTATGGCTTTTGGTTCTCTTATGTGCGTTGCTACGACTATGTGGGGCCCAGTTCCTTTTGATTTTCCAGTCACTTGATCTCTAGTTTATTGAGTGGTTAAGACTTTTATTTAGTGGTTAAGCGACTATGTGTTCATGGGATCTCTTGATTTTGGTGGTTAAGTGCTTTCCATTTAGTGACCCGGCCTTCTCTTCAGTCGCCTGGTCACACAATCTAGGCGGTTAGGTTTCTTTTGGTAGTTTTGTCATGTGATAGGATATGGTTTGATTGAATCAATGGTTGTCACATGATTGTAAGGAATATTATTTCCCTTTGTGATCATGCGACCACCGTCTGATGGTATGGTAAGTAAGGTAGTGGGTCTAGGGTGTAGTCATGTTGAGGTGCTCGATTTCTATTGGCTACCGAGGTAGTGATGTGGCAAAAGACTTGTTGGGGCCCAGTTGACCATTTCTTTTATCTTTTGTTAATTGCCTGATCTATCGGGAAGGACTTAAATCTATGACCATGTTTTAAAGTTCTCTTAGTTAGCCGTTGCCACTAGTTTTAAGTGTTTTCAAGGGTTTTTTGTGAGGATAGGGACAGTGTGCCGAACGAGCCATGATGCTGGGCCATTTTTGGTCATTTTCTAGCTCAGTTGTAGTTAAGAATTTATGAGGGAAATCTTGACAGTCATTTCAAGTTGATTTTGTGTCCTGGAGAACTTTAGCCAAGGAAAGATTGATAGCTAGGTCACGCCTTCTCTGCTGCAGCTAGTTTTGTGGAGAGGTTTTGTGATGATTTTTGTCCTCGAAGTGGGTACATGGCCAAGTTGGCTACTTAGATTGATGATTTATTTGATCTCGTTGGCCTTGTACTAGGAGCTCTTCTTGTTTGCATTCACTGTCTTGAATGTGGTTAGGTGAATTTGAAATTGTTGGCTTTGAATGATCAGCAACTTGTTGCAATCCTAAAGATATATAGGATTTGGCTTGATTATTCAAAGGTATTGGGAGTTAGGTGTTTTAACTGGCATAATTGGTGAACCCTATTCTCAATTAGGGGATGTGACAATTTTTTGTTTCAATGTTTGTCAATGAAAGATATAAAGTTGCACGTCTAAGTTGTAGTTTGCAAGCTTGATTCTTTAGGACTGATTGTATGCATAGAAAGGATTCATCATACTTAATAAAAATATCTAATTCTTCTCTCTCCGATGTTCCAAGATAGGTGGACTTTGAGCTTTCTAGTTCATTACTTGTCATTTTATGTACGTGTGTTCATTCCTAAGTTTTGATCTAGGATCAGGTTAAATATTGCTTTGGATGGGATGTGAGTTTACCCTTGTTTACATAAGGATTCTTTGTAAGTAGTAAGAATTATGGTAAATGTATTTATGGCTATGAATCTCAGATTGTTTTTAGTCTATGCATCTTTTGCACCTAAGAAATCTTGCCCAATGGATGAGGCACTAGCCTAGATGAGTAAGTCTTTTGCCAACACACCCTAACTGAAGTTGTTGCAATCACAAAGTTGAAATTAAAACCATTCTAAGTTTAAAATCTTTGGTTGAAAAGTTTTGTTTTCCCCATAGCAATGGAGAGTCAATGAATGTTAG
The DNA here is from genome assembly GCA_027943335.1 of Chamaecyparis obtusa. Taxonomy (NCBI): domain Eukaryota; kingdom Viridiplantae; phylum Streptophyta; class Pinopsida; order Cupressales; family Cupressaceae; genus Chamaecyparis; species Chamaecyparis obtusa. The sequence continues at coordinate 3,707 of BSBK01007366.1, forward strand.
GTTGGCATTTAGTACTTTCTTGCTGTCATCTACTAAATGAATCTAGTCTAGGTGTTGTGTAGGATATAATTTTTCATTGGGTTAGGTGCACCCACCTTGGTTTTGCAGAGCCAAAAGTGAAGAGGGTAGTCTTGTCCCTACAGTTGGTCCAGTTACCTTAAGATCCTTTTACACTTTGGAACTAACCACTCCTAAAATCTGTTTGAAGGTATATTGGCAGCCTAAGAGCATAAGTCATTTTGAAACACCAACAAGATGGTGACTCTGCTGGGGATATGTTACACAAGTCTATAATAACCAATAGGTCATTATTGGTAACACAGGGTTATCCTTGCCCATTGTCTTATCAAACTCATTGTGGTACTTGTTAGTGAGGAAATAGTGTTCTAAGATTCCCAATATATTTGGGTGGTGACTCAAACAATCTCTGCAATAGTGCTAGTCAGAAAATCATTTACAAGATAAGTTACAGAGGCACTAGGTCTCAGATAAATAAACATCTTGAAGATAGATCGGAAGAAGGTCTTCCAAGAACTTCTAGACCCAGTCAGACAAGGGAAGGAAGAAAGAGTAAGAATATGTCTCATACTCTGATACATAAGGAGGATACAAGACAAGAAGATCAAATCCATCTTGGTCAAGAAGGAAATACCTCAGAATATGAGGAGGCTATTGATTTGGAGTTAAACCAATATGAGGATGAGGTTCAAATGGGATACACTGAATCTGAGACTACTCTCTCAGAATCAAAAGAAATTTTTGAAGAAGTCTATGAGTTGGAAAGAAAAATCCAAGAACAAGTTGCTATCAAACAGCAAAGAGAAAAAGAAAAGGAAGAAAAAATCAAGCACGCCATGATACAGGCTAAATAGTTAAAGAGATGGTTACTAGATTTGGAGGTAATAAATCATGTCCCAAAGCCTGAAAGAACAAGGGAACAACCTATTGTATAAGAGGTATATGAAGTGACTAGACCTAAAGATAAAGGCAAACAAAGAGTTGTTGGAGTTACAATCAATGAACATGTTAATGATAAGGATCCTTTAGATCAAGAGTTGAGGTTAGATGCTTCTCTTGAGAGGGCTAGAAAAGAGAAAGAAATATGGGCTAAAGAACTTGAGAAAGTAGAATTGGAGGCAACTACTACAAAAATGAGGAAGAAGATCAGGTTTCTCAAGCAAACTTCAGGACCTTCAAATGTTTATTTTTCTTCTTTGGAACAAGGTGGGAATCATGGGAACCTTGCAACTCAAAAAACAAATATCCCAACACCGGATGCTGTAAAGGTTTCTGCTATTTCAAACACATGGACATCTACATCTCAAGGAGTTGATCCACCTCAAGGAGGACCTGTACATGAAAGGTACAAACAACTTATCTTCTTTGGTATTCCTGGTTATCCTAATGTAATTCCTGATGAAATTAGAAAGAAGCTCCCTAAATTTGCTAGAAATAATGTCACCACATGTGAGGAACACCTAAAGAACTTTATTGATGTAATAGATGATTATAATATTGAGCCTGATGATGTTATAATGAAGCTATTTGTACAATCTCTAACCGAGGATTCTAGGGACTGGTTTAGGGGTTTGCCCCATGCTAGTATAGGGTCTTCGAATGAATTTAAAAATTGCTTCAAAGAACATTATGGTGATAAAACAAATGAGGGTTTTATTTTCAATGAATTCAATAATATCAAGAAAAATTAGAATGAGGATGTTCTTGAATTCAATATAAGGTTCCAAAAAGCTATGCATAGGCTCCTGCAAGTTATCAAATTAGATGATAGGGTGTGTCTTGTGACATAATTGAATTCTTTTGATGCAAAGATGGGGTACCTTTTAAGGGATAAGAATCCTAGAAATCTCAAGGAGGCTTACAAGTTGGCCATTAAGATAGAAAGTAATAGAAGAATATTAGGAAAGTTGGGGAGAAGGGAGGATTGTAAGCCTCAAATGCAAAACAAGAGAGAAATGGGAACATTTGCAAACTTAAAACCCAAAGAGGAGGATAACCTAAAGCAGATTCTAAATGCTTTAGAAGATCTAAAGCCTAGTGAGAGAAGAAATAACAGAGCTGCAACTAATGACAGGTCAACTTGGCAGCAAAGAATGCAAAATTACCCATATAATACTTAGTGGAAGGATGGCAAGCCCATTATTCCAGCCAAGTAGGATAGGTTGGATGATAGGACTCATGATCCTTTGCAAAGAAATTCAGTCAATATGAGTGATGACATCCCATGGTGTGTTGCTTGTCAATCTCCTCATAATCCTGAATATTGTATTATTGCCCTGAACATGTCTGAAAACTAGGAACAAGATAAATAATATGATGAAAATGGTTGTGCAATGATTTCTTCACATGCTTGGGATGAGGTTGACTCTGCTGATGAGATTGAGAGTCGAGATGTTGTTGGCTCTCAAGCTAGGAATGAGATATCCCATTAGCAAGTTTTGTATGATGAAGAGAAAGAAGAATTTGATGATGTTAGAGGTGGTACAATGAAGGGTGAGGGGCATATCTTCCTAAGGCAACCTTCTGATGAGGAAATTGCCCAAATCATTGCAGATATGGTCACTCAACCCAGGAGCAATTATAATTTGAGAGGCAAGACAGTTGGGAATACCAATGGTAAATTGGGTAGCATGTTTATTTAGAAATCAGAAAAGAGCACACGACAATCTGAAGAAAAGGGAAAGGGTGTTGATGATGTCAACCAGGTCAAGGTAAAAAGGAAAGTTGGGCCTATTATGATGCATAAAGGTAAAGTAAGGACATCAGAAATAGTTCTTCCCTTACCCTAAAAGAAAAATGAGTCTCTACACAAAAATTCATCTGACTTGACTGTCCAAACAAAAGATAGGGGTGTCACTGCTATAAAAGGGGATGTGGATGACCAAAAGTATGTTCCTATTGATATGACTAAGTTTCTTTCAAAAATTATTGTCAAGGTCCCACTTTTGGAGATAATGAGGATAGAGGAGCATAAGGTGAAAGCTCTAGATTGGGTAAACAGTGCCTCTTCCACAAAGGCCCAGGGGATGAGTAGAGGTGATAAGCATGTGGCTTCTTTGGATGACACACCTAATACTAAAAATGAAGAAATTGTCTCTAAGATTCCTCATATATATTTGGATGCAAATGTCATCAATATTGCATCAAAAATAGTGGATCCTCTCTTCCTGTCTCTTATAATAAATGGTAAATTGTTGAAAAATTGCATGATCGATTATGGAGCGTCAAATACTGCCATGCCTGCAGAAATCATGAAATCAATGGGACTAAAAGTTGATACACCTCATGGAAGATGCCAAGCTATGGACTCAAGAGAAGTGCCAGTTATTGGTACCATTAAGGCTCTACCTTATAAATTGGTGGCATATCTAGACAAGCAGCTAACTATGAGTGTCCTAGTGGTTGACATCCCCCCTCAATATGGGATGTTGTTGTCTAGGAGATGGAGTGCCTCTATGGGAGGAAGTATCCAGTGTGACTTGTCTTTTGCTACTTTTGACATTGGAGGAGAAAGTGTGAAGGTGTCAAGGGAGACTAGAACTCCACATATGATTGAGGAGAATGAAGATGAAAATATGAATTGTTTTGTGGACAATGACATTGGTTCTTTCCAAGTTCAGAAGAAAGAGGTGCAAGAAAGGGGTGAGCCTATCCTTCTAACTAAAGATGAGAATAACATGGAAGAAGGTGATGTCTTATGGACTTTATATTTTGATGGAGAAAGTTTGAAGGAAGGTGCCGGAGCAGGAGTGCTATTAATATCCCCAAATGGTAAAACTTTTAAGTTTTCTTTTGCTCTCGTGTTTCCTTGCACAAACAATGTTGTTGAATATGAGGCCCTACTAATTGGTTTGAGACTAGCATCAAACCATGGGATTAAATGTCATAGGGTGATTGGTAATTCTGAGTTAGTAGTTTCTCAAATTAGATCAAGATATGCATCAAAGAATCAAAGACTGAAACAATATAGAAATGTTGTTTGGGATGAAATTGAGAATTTCAGTGCATTTGGTATTGATTGGATGGATAGAGGCCAAAATAGGATGGCTGATTTGTTGGTGAATATAGCATTAAGGCTAGAGGCTATCACTTTTGCAGGGATATCCAAAATTGAGGTTCAGTCTAGGCCCTCTATCCCAGATAATGTTGAAAATTGGCAGGTATTTTCTAATGATCAGGATATACTGAGATTCTTGCAATTTGAGTCTCACTTTGGTGGTCAAGAAATGGATTTTAGCACTTATATTGACACTAGAAATGGGGAGGAGACTATCTTTGGAAAAGAGGTTTTGCAATTGAAATCCAATAGGGTTCCAAGAGGATTGGTTTCTCTTGAGAGGGCATTTGATAATAAAGAAAGGGGTTGGGACTCAAAGTTACAATTGGCATTGTGGGCCAATAGGGTAACTGTAAAGAAGGCCATAGGGTGTGCTCCCTTTGATTTGGTGTATGGGATAAATGCTAGATTGCCTTAGAATAATCTATTGCAGATGTATCAGTTTGTTCAGGCATATGATGAAGACTTAGATGATGAGATGATAGTAAGAATGGATGAGTTGATAAAATTGGATGAAATAAGTAGAGATGCACATGAAAGAAATGAAAGATTGTAGACACAGTGTAAGGATCTGTATGACAGAAGGGCTACCTAGAGGAGCTTTGAATTTGATGACCTTGTTCTGATGTGGAATAAAAGATTGGAAGATAAGGGAAGGCATGGGAAGTTTGACCCAATCTGGTTAGGCCATAATCTTATTGGAAGAAAATGGGGAGAAGATTCTTATATCTTGAAGGATTTAACTGGCGGTACTTTGGAATTGCCTATTCATGGACAGTTCCTAAAGTTTTACTTCTCTTGAAGTATTTTTCAATGAGTAGTAGTTTAGGTTTTTTTGTATAGTCATGTTGTTTTTGGTTGAATTTTGTTGGTCTACTTCTCTAGGAGATTTTGTGGTTCTCATCATATCTGCAAGAGATACATGTCCCCGAGTATGAGCCATTGTTGGTTGTGTCACAAAATTTTGACCTTTTCTCCTTGCAAAGCCCTAGAATGTTGCATGCCCCTGCCTGCAAGCTTGTTTCTATGTGTGAAGAAAACCTATGATTTTTTATGGTTTGCACTCTTGGCCTCATGTTAATTATTGTGTCACCATGCTCCAGTTCAAATTGCAGGGTCTAATGTGTTGAAACCAGGGAGATATTCAAGTTTCAAGGTTTGCTGGAAATAGTTGTCTTCATATCAGGTGGTGTTAAAACTGTTTAAGCCTAAAACCCTCGATGTTTTCACACTCCTTTGTTACCTTTGCATTAGTGTGTAAACCTAGGCTATTTTTGGTCGTTCGCTTCTTCGCAACTAAATCTCTAGCTTTTGGTTCTCTTATGTGCATTGCTGCGATTGTGTGGGGCCCAGTTCCTTTTGATTTTCCAATTGCTTGATCTCTAGTTTCTTGAATGGTTAAGACTTTTATTCAGTGATTAAGTGACTATGTGTTCATGAGATCTCATCATTTTGGTAGTTAAGTGCTTTCCATTCGGTGACCCGGCCTTCTCTTCAGTCGTGTGGTCGCACAATCTGGGCGATTAGGTTTCTTTTGGTGATTTGGTCATGCGACAGGATATGGTTTGATTGAATCAACGGTTGTCCCATGATTGTAAGGAATATTCTTTCCCTTTGTGATCATGCGACCACTGTCTGATGGTGTGGTAAGTAAGGCAGTGGGTCTGGGGTGCAGTCATGTTGAGGTGCTCAATTTCTATTGGCTGTTGAGGTAGTGATGTGGCCAAAGACTCATTGGGGCCTAGTTGACCATTTCTTTTATCTTTTATCGACTACCCGATCTGCCAAGAAGGACTAAAATCTATAGCCATGTTTTAAAGTTCTCTCAATTAGTCATTGCCACCAATTTTAAGTGTTTTCAAGGTTTTCTGCAAGGATAGGGACAGTGCGCCAAAGGAGGCATGATGCTGGGCCATTTTTGGTCATTTCATAGCTTAGTTGCAGGTAAGAATTTATGAGGGAAATCTTGATGGTCGTTTCAAGTTGATTTTGTGTCTAGGAGAACTTTAGCTAAGGAAAGATTGATAGTTGGGTCATGCCTTCTCTACTGCAGCTAATTTTGTGTAGAGATTTTTTGATGATTTTTTTCCTTGAAGTGGGTACATGGCCAAGTTGGCTGCTTAGATTGATGATTTATTTGATCTCACCAACCTTGTACTAGGACCTTGTCTTGTCTGCATTCACTGTCTTGAATGTGGTTAGGTGAATTTGAAATTGTTGGCTTTGAATGATCAACAGCTTGTTGCAATCCTAAAGATATATAGGATTTGGCTTGATCATTCAAAGGTATTGGGAGTTAGGTGTTTTAATTGGAATACTTGGTTAACCCTATTCTCAGTTAGGGGTTGTGACCATTTTTTGTTTCAATGTTTGTTAATGAAAGATAGAAAGTTCAGGTCTAAGCTGTAGGTTGCAAGCTTGATTCTTTAGGATTGATTGTATGCATAGAAAGGATTCATCATACTTAATACAAATATTTGATTCTTCTCTCTCCTCTGTGCCAAGATAGGTGGACTTTGAGCTTTCTGGTTCATTACATATCATTTTATGTATGTGTCTTCATTCTTGAGTTTTGATCTAGGATCGGGTTAAATATTACTTTGGATGAGATGTGAGTTTACCCTTGTTTACATAAGGATTCTTTGTAAGTAGTAAGAATTATGGTAAATGTATTTATGGCTATGAATCTCAGATTGTTTTTAGTCTATGCATCTTTTGCACCTAAGAAATCTTTCCCAATGGATGAGGCACTAGCCTAGATGAGTAAGTCTTTTGCCAACACACCCTAACTGAAGTTGTTGCAATCACAAAGTTGAAATTAAAACCATTCTAAGTTTAAAATCTTTGGTTGAAAAGTTTTGTTTTCCCCATAGCAATGGAGAGTCAATGAATATTAGGTTGGCATTTAGTACTTTCTTGCTATCATCTACTAAATGAATCCAGTCTAGGTGTTGTGTAGGATATAATTTTTCACTGGTTAGGTGCACCCACCTTGGTTTTGTAGAACCAAAAGTGAAGAGGGAAATATTGTCCCTATAGTTGGTCTATTTACCTTAAGATCCTTTTACATTTTGGAACTAACCACTCCTAAAATCTGTTTGAAGGTATATTGGTAGCCTAAGAGCATAAACCATTTTGAAACACCAACAAGGGTAACAACTTATAAATACACACCTGAATCCTAAAATTATTGCAAACCACTCCTCTTCATTTAATGGTGGTAGTTTATTTATATTTAAAAAGAACATGAGATGTTATCTCAACTAGAAATAATAAGTATGACATGCACAACCACATGAAGAAATATAGAAAACTAAAGTTCCTAGATATTCTGATAATAAAGACTTCATAACTTAGTCACCCAAAGAATCTAACAACTTAGTTAGAATCACACTCCAACTTTTACTCTTCCCATCATGGCATCTTGAAGTGGTCTTTCCATAATTTTTTCATTCTCTCCATAAGTTTGTTGAATCTACCCCTTCTTCATCGTTGACTTACCTCCTACACAAGGCGGTTATTAGTGCAAGATATACATTTCATTTATTTCACATTGATCCTCTCATTTATATCAATCCTAATTAATTATGCACATATCATATAGTTGCATGAAACAATAAATCACTTGTCTACAAGATCTCATTACAATTTATCTATTCATAAAGAATTTCATAAAGGCAACTAACGTTCTATTAAACCAAGTTCATCATGAAAAAAAGTAAATTATGTCCATCACATGGTACTATCATAGCTAAGAGTTTTTAAATCTAAAGCCATATAAATAAGTTCTTGGTGACTATCATGCATCATGATACTTAGTTAACAAAGTTTTAGAACACAAAAAAGTCTGGAAACTTATCAGAAGATCACAAGAAAACATGACCCTAAACTAGGCCCATCACCCCCATCTTTGTGAATTTAACCATAATATAATTCATCTTATTGTAAATATCTTTGTATTACAAAAATATAAAAATAATGTATCTTTTATGCACAAGTTGAATTTTTACTTTCTAACATATTCTTTAGGTTAGTAGTGGACTTCACAAAATGTTAAATTAAATTTGATTTAATAGTGATGATGATGTCATCATCTTCTTCTTCTTCTCTAAATTTACATTTGGTTTGAACTTCAACATAATGCTAAAAAATATTTTAGAAAAATATATTTTAAATGAAAGACATTATGTTTTTGATTAAGTAAAACAAGTTTTACAGGGTGCTTGAAACCCACAATAGAGTTTTAAAAAGCTATGAATGAAAATATTACAGAGATAAAGTTTCAGTAAACCAAGAAACAGGCCACAGAAGGGCCAAGCAAGAAAAAAGAAAAAAATTGACAAAATAGGGCAAAAAAGACACGCACCAGAGAGAACTATGCCAAGCTCCTGAGCATGAAAACCACATTGCTTTCGAGGGCCTCCATCAGTTCTGCAGCCTCTTTAACATTCTAATATCTTGCGATCCTTGGGGATCAATTTTCTCCCTATTTTTCCTGGTTCTAGCTTTGGTTCTTTTACTTGGTCCTTCACTGGGCTCCTTCTCATCCTCCCTTGTCCTCTGATCACCTGTGGTGTCCATTTTTTCTTCCATTTTTTTGATTAACAACTTCAAGCTCTTGTTGGACATTTTGAGGATGTTGAAATTTTTCTCGGCAATTCCCTTTAGGGTATACTCAAGGCTAATCATTTTGGATTCTAGGTGCTGGACCCTAGGCTCTAGGCTTTGCTTTCTCTCAGTGATATTGTGTTCCTTGTTGTCTAAACTCTGAATTTTTTCTTTAAGGTCCTCAATTTCATGGTAAAGCCATTTGAAAGACCTAAACTGATCCAACATGTTATTCTTGGTGTTGTTGAGGAAGTCCATATCCGTTTCCTTGGCTTTATCACTTAGAACCACCAGTGCTGGATCTATCAGCTCTTCCTTGTGGATTTTTCCTTCGTTGTCCTCCAAAATCTTTGGGTAAATGGCCTCCCTAATAATTCCCATTTGTGCTATGTTGATGTTGAAGCTCCTCCAGACCTTTTTCCCTTTCCCAGAATCCTGACTGTTATAGTCCCCTCCAGAATCATCTTCAGTTTCTTCAATCCTAATAGGAGACTGGGTAGTACCCTGTTCGTCAATGTGGTCTTCAAAAATAGGGTCGTGGTTCTTAATTTTGGGTCCAAAAGTGGGCTAAGGAGGAGGGGAATTATCCTCACTAATAGTGAGATTGACAAATAGGTGGCCCGAGTAGTCCTTCATTGTATTGGTGTTTTCTCCTTTGACCTGTTCCGGCATATTAGCAGCTTCCATGTTAGGATTACCCTCATAATATTTAGTGTTCATATCTTCCTCATTGTCATTGTACTCTTCCTCCAAGTTAACCTCCTTTCTGTCCTATTTTTTTGAGGCATTTTTTTATTTTGACAGCTCTCATGGGTCTCTTCTTGGAAGGGGATCCCTTATTCCATTTCTTCTTTTCAACATCTTCACTATCCTTAGAGAGTTTTCCCTTAGAAGTGCCCAAAGGAACATAGTCCGACCCTGAATCTTCACTTTTAGCTTTTCTATCCTCTATTTCCTTGCCCAAGATTTGGGCTTTAAAGAATTCATAAATCAAAAGAAGCAATCCTTCATGTAGGGAAGGGTTAGCAATATACTTTTCTCTAAAACCATTGATATTCTCGTTTATAGAGGAGTAGAGATAAAAAGGAATGGAAATCTTTTTTCCATGCCTAAAATGATTCAGCAAGACAAAATGATAGGTGTGAATTCTATCAAACCTGGTGTCCAAGGTGACATATGAAATGAGGGCCTTCAAAACATACTGCCATATCATCTTCAAGCTCGCGGGTTGGTAGTAATGAAAGACATTATGTTAAAATATGATCACAACTCAATATTTCCAACAACTATTAAATTAACCTTTTTATTTTTAATAATGCAATAAGAAAAAGGAAATCAAGTAGATTGTCATGAGATTGAAAATTTCTCAAAACAACACAATGACTTAGACATAAAGCAGCAACAACCAAAAAAAATTGAAACATAACTAGTTGTTATGATGGAACAACATACCCATATAAAATAAGCACATTCTAAATGACGAAGATGCATGAGTAACTAGATTTGATGAACATAAAACATCTCAAAAATTAGGTGCATGAACAAATAGCCTGGAAGAACATGAAATAAAAATTATTTTTTATGAGAAGCTTCAGTTCACAACCTATACAAATCTGCTAAGCAACTAATCTACTTGACATTTGATACGCTGAATTTGAAGATCAAATTTAAGTTTTTCTTGGAATTTCTCTAAATGCGATTTTTTGATGATCTTTGTAGTTATTAAAAACTAGTTTACAGTGGACTCTCCATAAATGTAGTGAGATAGTTACAATTACATTATTGTGGAGCCTAATACCAAGCAATGCTTCTTTCCAATTAAGATTCTAAATAAAAATGGCTAGGAAGTAATGGAAAATAGAGTTCCATAACAAATTGGCTTCTCCAAAAAAATATGCCTCGTATCTTCCTATTTCCTGCAAAAAGGACAATTAATGGGCTGAACTATAATACAGCTCAACTTGCCTCTAATAGGTAACTTGTAATGTAATATCTTCCAAGCCATTAATTGGGCTTCGACATTAACTCTTTTTTTCTAGATTTGACAAGAAAGTTTTACCCAAAATTTTTCATTGAATTTGCAATTCCATTTGATGTTTAAGAAAGATTTCATGGGTAGAATAGGAAATAGTTGCATATATATCTTTTTCAAGGGAAAAAAACATGAAAGGATAAGAAGATAACCAACACCAATCTTTGAAACAACATCAATAAATAGGTGTACAAAGTTTCATAGATAATTCCAACATCACTAATGATTCCACAAATATTAGAAATGAGTTGTATTTGTTGTTAAAAAATGAGATGCAATGACAACCAATTAACTATATTAAAATCCCATAGATCTCTAAGTTCCATATTGATGCTTTTTTATATAGAAATTACGACTGCCTTAGAATGAATAAGGCCAAAGACTGCCCATGATACAATATATGTGTACTCCACCAAACAAAAGAAGTAGAGAAGCTAAAACCATGTTTAAGAGAGAAATTTCTCCATCTTAAAAGATGACAAATATTTTTCTATGCCTTCCAAATGGATTAGAGGGGAGGTGAAGCTGTTGTAGAGAAGAAAGGAGCATGAAGAATTTTTTTTAACAAACCCACAACTTGCCATTTGACTCTAATTGAGGGAAGTTTAATTATATCCTGAACAAGAATTTTCCAAGGTTCATCCCATTTTACAGCTTTGATAATCCATTTAGCTACTAAGAAAATCCCTTGAGTTTTGAGATCTAATAATCTAAGGCCCCCTTTGCTCTTGGGTTGAATGCAATGAGTCCATGAATTGACCATAAATCCCATGCTTCCACCCATGCTACTATCCTGTAAAGTCCATAAAAATTGATGAATAATTTTAATTAATTTCTTGTATCCTTTCATAGAAGGCATCCAATAGGATGAATAGTAAACATGAGTGGCAAGAAAAAATTTGTTAACAATGTGAATTTTTCTAGCTAAAGAGAGAAATTTGTTTCCCCATATAAAAAGTTTAGATTTGATCCTACTAAGATACCAACTCCACATATTAGAGAAGGAAACACCAAGGCAAAAGGGTATCCCAAGATACCTCATGATTTTCCCATGTTTGATCTGCTTCCATTCTCCAGGAATCTAATGGGGAATATGCCAAGTTTGAATCATGAGAAATCCAGTTTTGTCATGAGCAATAATAGATCCAAAAAGAACACAATATATTTCCAAAATATCCATCTCATAAACATAATGAGAGTTGATAAGAATAAGGTTTTAAGGGATGGGTTCATTTTGTTAGCACTTTATAACATGTAATCCAATGCATCAATTATTAGCACATATAGATAAGGAGCTAAAGGACATCCTTGACGAATGGATCTTTGTAAAGGAATAGGATCATTCATTATATTGTTAATAATAATTGGTAAATTTGCATCTTGAAACAATATTTGAACATGGACTCAAATTTTAGGACCAAACCCCAATCATTGGACCATGTTAAGAATAAAACACTACCAATCAAAATCAATTTTTATAAGGTCAACATTGTAACTGATTTTTTGACCCATTCACAAGTTTTCCAAGCTAAAATTAGATTACCAAGAATGTATCTTCCACCAATAAAACTAATTTATTTAGCATGCATAATTCTTTGCACCATATGTTTCACCCTATTAGCTAAAATTAACTTTCACAATTTAACATTTACCTAACTATTAAATAACGACATAGGGTAACCTCCCTACAAAATGTACTAAACATATATTTTTTAAGGAAAAATCTAAAAATGACTAAAACACACCTTTTTTTCCTAGATTTTTTGTGGATTTACAACACTAGATACAAATCATAAAGATGATATGCTAATTTCCATTATATTTTTCACATTTTCAAAAATAACTCATAGATGTTGCCCACCTAGTTGTATCCATGGATAATATTAGGACCCGTTTGGTAGCGGGGATTAGACTGGAATTGGTAGTTGTTAGTTCTCATTTGGTCAAATCCTCAGTTTGGAGGTGCAATCTAAAAATGGAATAGGAATATGTAAATGCTCATTTTAGTTCAAAATGAGCATTAACATCTTCCACTTGAAAAGGTGGAATTGGAATTTGAGGACCAAATTCCAATTTTTTGAACCCCCATTTTATAACTTGTCAAGTCTGCATGAGGAATTTTGGGTTTTTTTTTGGCGTCCACAATTTTTTAGGGCATTTGTAGTGGTTCATTTGTGATGGGCACTCACAGTGTTTCATTTGTGAAAGTGGAATTCTCTACAGACTTGCACCATCGACTTTCACCATCAATGACTTCCACCATCGACCTACAAAGTAGCATCCTTCTTGTGCCTCCTCCGCTAAAACTAATTTGGTATGCAGCTATTCTATTCACATACTATGTCTATGTTTTCCAATATTTTGTTCTATCTGGTACATTTGCCCATATTCCTATTGATACACTTCCATGTATATTTTGTTCTATCTGGTGCATTTTCCCACACTCGTATGAGACAAGTTTGAAAAAAATAGTTACAATGGTTTAATGTGGTGTTTGGGCAAATGCTAGCTCTTTGAGTACCTGTAAAAGTTTGAATATCATGCAATGGCCTAATTAGAAAAATGAAACCCTTCATCCCATTTCAATCTTTTGGGTTTTCCATTTACAAGTGTTTCTCCATTTTCCATTTTCAGGTGTTTTTTACTTTTGGCACCATTTTTCTTTCTTCTGGACTCTTATTCCTCAGAAGAGCTGACTGTTTCATTTCTTTCTTGCTTTATGTCTTGAACTCCTACAATCTTACTTGTATCTTGTGATTCACTATTTTTTAAAAATGAATAGTAATTTTGCATTCACCTACAAAGAACATATGTTTCTGGATTCCTTACGTACTTGTAATTTGGGATGGATGAACATCTTCCTCTCTGTAATCTTTCTTCCCTCTGTTTTGTGCTTCCCCTTTTTCTTCTCTTGAAGATTCATCTCTACCCTTCACAAACATCTCAGCCGAACCCCTTTCATCATTTCCTTGATCTGTTCTCTTTCTTCTGAGTCCATTTTCATTTCCTTCAATCAATTTTCCCTGTGCCAGATTTCTATACAAAAGCATATATGCATCATTCCCTACTCACTAGAAATCAACCAATTTTGTGACATGATCGTCATCAAATTTAAACCATGTACTAGAAATAGTATCTAAGATTGCTACAAGGTAGTGACCAGAGTCCATGCTCTGGCCAAAATGAGTAAGTACAACATGAAGCTTATATCTAGTAAACTCTTCAAATTCTTTTTTTTCATTGGTAAAGTAGGGTTTCAAGTCCAGGTCATGGGGAATGTTTCGAAGCTTATATTGGCGTTTCTAGTTGCCCACTTCAGTCAGCCTTGTTGTTCTAGGTAACCAAATTATGAGGAACTCTGATGTGAAAATAAACCTATTATAGTTCCCTAAATTTCCTTACCCTGGATTCATTTTCTTGCTTCCTAGCATATACTACTATCTCAAGTTGTTCTTTGGGTCTTTTCTAAGGTACCCTTGTTGCCCTTGACTAATTTTGAATGGCCTGTGAGTTGAAATAATGTGAAGAGCATTAAAAAATTATTGTCTTTACTAATTTCGAATGGCCTGTGAGTTGAAATGTCCAAGACTTTTGCCTGTTTTTCCTTTTTTACTCTTTTGTTGTTAGAAAATGTGTCATTCAATAAAAAGTGTTCTTAATGTTGAAGAAAAGAAGTTTTGATTACATGATTCGGCTGTTTCACATAAATTTTTCATAATTAGAACCTAGGGTATTATTTTCATGTACCTAGGGTATTATTACATGATTACTCTCATGTACCTAGGGTATTATCACATGATTACATGATTCGGCAATTTCACATAAATTTTTCATGATCTGAACAATATTAATTATATTTTTTTTATAATTTCAATTCAAAACATAAATGTATAGAATTAATCTATTATTAGGAGATGGAGACCAGTAATCAGACTGATTTAGAACAGTGTAAAAATTTCTTTTTAATAAAAAATATAAAATAAACATTTATCTAATTTATCAAAAGAATATCTATGATAGGCATTGTTTCAGGATTCAACAGTCATTGCTATCAGGATTTAACTATATGATTTTTGAGTCAAACTAGTTGATTCATACCTATATCACAATTTGACTTGATGTAGAAAATAGATCTTTTTTATCTAAATAATACCTTTAAATACTCTAAAATTTACTAATTTCAATACAATAGATAAATCTATAGAAATAATCAATTATTAGGAGAGGGGGAGAGTAATAAGACTAATTTAGAAAAATGTAAAATTATATTTTTATAAGATAAATATTTATGTAATATAAAATGAACACTTATTTAATTTTTGAAAGCAATACTTCTAAATGTTCTAAAATTTAGAATGCTTAAAATATTATCAATTCAAAATATATAATCATCAAAATATTTATAGATTTAACTGTATATTTTACAATCCAAAATCAATCCTATCCATAGGTTTTGGCTATTACATAACTCCCTAGCATTTTGGAAACTATTATTTGCTAATTATTCTACAAACATATTGTTGAATACCATACTAGTCTGAGTTGAAGACATTTGAGTTTGAAAAATTTAAAACTATGTCACTTACCATATGCAGGTCTCCCACCACCATGCTTCTTGCTGTCCACACAATATTTTCTTCAAACTCTAATTTAAGATCCCTAATTTGATGAATCTTATGTTCATCCATAGAGAAACAGAGTGGCCCATTTATCTAGGTGCAAGGTAGGTCGAATTTGTTATGAACAATGATATCAAATTTCATCACAAAATTCAAAACCTCTTCTTGCATTACATTGCCTCTCAATTACCATTTGGATAACTTGTATTAGCAAGCATGTATGCATTCTCTTCAGATGAATTAGATCTCTACAAAGGACAAGATAAATTGGCCTAGTCAAGCTCCATGAGTTCATTCGCTACCATGATCTTTTGTTTTCCCATTATATACTTGCCACAAATCCTAGACAATAAATACATATCCTAATAAGATTAAAACAGCTAGTGCAAAATATATCCTACTTATCAAGTTTTAATAAGTTTTTGAAATTCATAAGAATAAAATAGATTGTAGTAAATAGATTATTAAGGGGGATTGAACTCATATAATTGTAGTCTAATTATTATTAGATAAATGAATTAGTTAGATAATTGTAGTCTAATTATTATTAGATAAATGAATTAGTTAGATATAATTGTAATCACTATGTACATGTACTCATTTTGTTGATTCACTAGGATTTATGACTATTGACTATAGATAATAAGTAGCTAGGAATACATATACACATTTCTTGGCTTGTCCTCTTACTGCCTATGACTGTCGATTTTGTACCTCAAACCTTCTTTGCCATATACTTTTTAGGGATGGATCTTACCAACAATATAAACATTCAAGGATGCATTTGTAGGAAGGTCAGAACTACTCGTATTCACTCACTTATTCTTGTTGTCATTGGAGTAGCGAAAGAAATGTCTGTGCTTCAAGGTAGGCAAACAAAGTGTAATGATAGAAGTGATGGAAGTGCTTTTTACAAACACATTATTCATTCGAGTGAGGTGCATTGTCATGACCAAATTCGCATGAGTGCAGCAACCTTCTTTCGGCTAGCCAATCTTGTAAGGAAAAAATGAAGCCTATCAGATATGATAAGCATAATGTTAGAAGAACAATTAGTCATGTTCCTCCACACCTTTGGCCACAATCTGAGGAATCGTAAGATTGCCCACAACTTTGGTCACTCTGGAGAGACAGTAAGTCAATACTTCCACAAGGCTTGATGACTATCTTAGCACTCCATGTGGATTATCTCATACCACCTGGGTAAAACACTCCTCTTGAAATTAGTGGGAAGGACTGTTTCGATCCTTACTTCAAGGTAAACCCCCTAGCACTACAAATTTCTTTGCCTTAGTGATAATCTTATTACTATGTCTTTCTTGACTATAGTTTTTCTTTCTATAGGATTGTGTTGGAGCAATTGATGGAACCCATATACTAGTCATTGTCGATGTCGATTTACAGGGTAAATATCAGGATAGAAAAGGGAACTTGTCACAAAATGTTATGGCTATCTCTTCTTTTGATTATAAGTTTCAATACATTCTTGCTGGTTGGGAAGGGTCTACTATAGATAGCCATGTTCTAGCTTCAGCTCTCAGTAGAGCCAATCCACTTGTAGTTCCCCCTGGTATGCCATTTCACACCATATTTTTATTGAAGAAAATGATAAATGTTTGACGGTGTCAATGTTTCACGGTTTAACAATATATGTTATTTTGTAAGAAAAATTTATTTAGTCGATGTTGGATATCCAAATGTACCAAGATTTATTGCACCTTACCGATGTACACGTTACCACCTAAAGGATTTTTCAAGAGCAAACCCTATAAGCAACCCACAAGATTTTTTTAACCACCAACACTCCTCTCTTAGAAATGCAATAGAGCATACATTTGGAATTTTGAAGCAGCGTTTTCCTATCCTAAGGCATGCAACATCTTATCCAATCATGAAAAAAGCATGTATTGTTTTGGAAAATTGCATACTACAAAACTTCATTACTATAGAGGAAGGTGTTCCATCTGAAGTGGTTATTGAAGAGGATGACAATCATGATGGGATAAATGTACCAATACTTGAGACATATGGGTTGAGTCAATGTGATAGGGATGATTGGGGGAACTTTAGAGATGATATAGCAAGTAGGATGTCGGAAGACTATAGATGTAGAGAATAGTTGTAGTTTTACTAGACCTTTCTTTGTTCTTTAATGTGCTTTCATTCCTAACTGGTTATTGTCTATGCCTCTTGAATTTGTAAGCCTTGTTGCATTAGGAAATATAAATCATACTGTTGTAATGCTGATGTTCAAAACATGATGCAAGAGCATCCTGGGTGTAAGAGCAATCTTTCATCAGCCAAAAATATTTCTATTTTTGTATTCAATAAGGGCTATCTTGTGCAGAGCTGCTATTTATGGAAACTTGTTATTTTTAGTAAGTTGGTCATATAATCTTGGAATGTTCTAATTTTACATGTGGAGGTTCATCTCAATCATATCAGCCTGCTAGTAAAGTTTCATGGCTAGATCAGGTCTAGTTTTGAAGATATTGAAAATTTTCGGTATTGGCAGCAGGGTACAGAAACTCTGAACTCAATTTTGAAGGCTTTAGAGGCCCTAAATGAGGTCAAAGATTTGGGTGATAGGCACTTGCACCAATCAAGCCTATAGAGTGCTTAGTGGCCTTTCCAAAATGGGGTTATAATAGTCAATCGGGTCAACTGGTGATGACTTATGGTCTCCGAAAGTTGGGCCACTCTAAATGGCAGAAAATAATTTTCCTTCAAAAATTTTGTTCAAGTTTCAAAAGTTATTTTGAGCCAACTTTGATGTAATAAATTGAAAAATAAAATAATTCTAAATTTGGTCAGCCCTAAGGGCTAAATTTCTGGAACCTTCTCAAGCGATGGAAAATGCCTATATAAATAAGGCCCGTAGTGTTGTCTAGGGAAGTTCTAGGTAGGAGATCTGGGTATTGATTCGAGGCTTTGTCTTACAAAATATTGTAAGGAAATGCCCATGTGGCTTTGCATATTGTAATTCTAAAAGTTTTTAATTCCACATTTGTGGAGATAATAAGAAGCCCATTTTTTGTTCTTGCATATTGTTGTTGTTTCTCTATTTATGTTATGTGTTTGTGGTATTAAGGGAAGCACCCTTCATCAAGTGGTATTAGAGCAAGAGTTCATGAGTGTGTAAATAGATCACCAACTTTGAGGCAGTTTGCACTAGGACCGTGATTAGGGTTTCAGCATGCATCATGAAAATACCTCTACAAAGGGAATGTGGTGGAAGAGTTGGTGTTGTAACACCTGAGGTTAGAGTGCTCCAGAGACAAGTGCAAGCATTGCAAGAAGAGATTCGCAAAGGAATGAATCTTAATGTCAAAGATGAAAGTGAGGATGAAGCCGAAGAAGGAAATGATGATCAAGAAGAAGAAGGTGAAATTTTGAATCAAGAAGAAGAAAGGCTTTTCCAGGCCATTTCCAAGATCGGGAAAGGACCTAAGATCAAGGTTCCTGCATTTTAAAGAAATCTTAACCCAGAAGAATTGATCGACTGGATCAATGAATATGAAGAATATTTTGAGTATGAAGATATTGAGGATCCTAATAGGGTCAAATTTGCGAAGGCCAGACTAAAGGTCATGCAAAGATCTAGTGGCAAGAGATTCAATTGGAGTGAAATAGAAGAGGGAAAGATAAAATCACAAGATGGGATCAGATGATGGATAAATTGAAGTGACAGTTTATTCCTATTGATTATGAGCTTGACCTACTGAAGAAGATGCAAAGTTTGAAGCAAGCAGGAAGATCTATTTAGGAGTATACAGAGGAGTTCTATTGAATCCTCACCAGAACAGGCCATGCAAAAGTAGATAAGGAGAAAGTTGGCCGTTACCTTAATGGGTTGAGGCCGAGCATTTAGGAAGAGCTGAATCTGGTTTGAATGAATAGTATTGAAGAGGCATACTAGTTTGCCCTAAAAGGAGAGGAAAATTTGAACAAGAAGTTCAAGAGCAGACAAAATTGAAGAGGTTATGGTGGATGATCTAGTGGACAGTCATATGGAGGCCAAAATGAAGATTTGAAAAAGAAGGATGAGGCCAGTAGCAGTCAAAATCAGAGAGGAAACAATTCCAATCGTTTCCAAGATCAGAATAATAGAGATCAGAGAGTAAGAGGAAGAGGACAAGGTTTAGGAAGAGGAGGCTTCCGTGGAACATGTTTTCACTATGGAGAAGAAGGTCATAGGGAATTTGAATGTCCTTAATGCCAAGGAAGGAAAGATAGGAGGAATGAAGGCTAGAACAAAGTTGTACATGTAGATGAAGATGCCAGATCATCAAATTTTGAAGATGCTGAGAGAGGAGAAATGTTGATTAATAGTATAGTCCTACTGAGTGGTGAGAATGAACTTGAACAAAGGAGGAGCCTGTTTTTCACTAGATGCAAGTGTGAGGGTAAATGATGTGATGTGATTATTGATAGTGGAAGGACTAAAAATTTGGTGTCAGAAGAGATGGTGAAAAAGTTGAAGCTCAAGAGAAAAAAACACCCACATCTATATCGGATTGCTTGGGTGCAGGATGACCACAAGGTCATGGTCAGTGAACAGTGCTTAGTAAAGTTCAATATTGGTGGATACAATGATGAGTTACTATGTGATATCATACCTATGGATGCATGTTGCATGTTCTTGGGTAGGCCAGGGCAGTTTGACAGATGTGTTGTACATGATGGTCGTGCGAATACCTATTCCCTGACAAAGAATGGAGTGTGACATAAGCTAAAGCCATTGAAGGTGACCGAAGAAAAGGTATGTGGTAATGCGAGAATAAATTTTGTTGATGGAAGAAAATTCCTAGATGGTATGAGGCATGAGCATGTGTGTTTTGCTTTAATTTCAAAAGCTGGTAAAGAGAAAGTAGAGGATGTACTTGTAGAGGTTGCAGATTTGTTAAATGAGTTTTAGGATATTGTATCTAATAATGTACCTGATGGATTACCATCGGTAAGGAAGATCATTCATCAGATGGATTTGATTCTAGGAGCCAATTTTCTAAACAAGGCAGCACACAAAATGACACCAGCAAAAAGTGAAGAGTTGAACAGACAAGTACATGAGTTGTTATAGAAGGGATTGATTTGGGAGAGCCTGAGTCTATGTGCTGTACAAGCAGTATTAGCACCAAAGAAGAATGGAGAATGGAGGATGTGTACAGATTCTAGAGTATTAAACAAGATCACAATCAAGTATAAGTTTCCATTGCCATGAATGGATGATATTATGGATTGTTTGAGTGGAGCTGTGTATTTCTCAAAGATAGATTGAAAGAGTGGATATCACCAGACTTGGATCAGAGAAGGAGATGAATGGAAAACTACCTTCAAGACAAAGGAAGGACTATATGAGTGGTTAGTCATGCCTTTTGGGCTAACCAATGCACCGAGCACTTTCATGCGGCTCATGAACGAGGTTCTCAAAAAAAATTTGGGTAAGTTTGTCATTGTGTACCTAGATGATATTTTGATCTTTAGTAAGATATTGGAAGAGCATATGATGCATATTCGTATGATGTTTGAGAAGTTAAGAGATGAGAAATTGTTGATTAATTTGAAGAAGTGCATTTTTGTGAAGAAAGAGTTAGTGTATTTGGGATTTGTAGTTTCAATAGAAGGTCTAAAGATGGACCCAGAGAAGGTACAGGCTATCCTTGAATGGCATACTCTAAGGAGTGCTACTGAGGTAAGACTTTTTATGGTCTAGCTAGTTTTTACAGAAATTTTATCAAAAAATTTAGCAGTATTTGTAGTCCCTTGACTGAAACAATGAGAGAGGATAGAAAAAGAGTTTACGTGGACTAATGGGGCAAAAAAGAGTTTTCAATTGTTGAAACAAAAAGTTACAGAACCACTTGTTTTAGCACTTCTAGATTTTAATAAGGTGTTTCAAGTAGACTGTGATGCTAGCGGTACTGCAATAGGAGTTGTTATGAGCCAAGAAGGTAAACATGTTACTTATTTTAATGAGAAGTTAAATGATGCCAAGAGAAAGTATTATGTTTATGATCAGGAATTTTATGCTATAGTTCAGGCATTGAAGAAGTGGAGACACTATCTGCTTCCTAAGGAGTTTGTTTTGTATACTGATCATCAAGCTTTGCAATATTTGAATAGTCAAGGAAAGTTGAATCAAAGGCATTTGAAATGGGTTGAGTTTTTGCAGAGTTATACATTTCTTTTGAAACACAGGAGTGGAAAGTCTAACAGAGTTGTAGATTCTCTTAGCAGAAGGCAACTATTGCTGACAGAAATGTAGATTGAAGTGGTTGGGTTCAAGGAACTCAAGAATTTGTATCTAGAGGATCCTGATTTTGGTGAATCTTGGAAAGCTTGTAAAGAACCTATTACTCTAGACAGAATGAAGTGGCTAGATTTTATCATCCAGGATGATATGCTATTCAAAGGGAGTCAGTTGTGCATTCCATGAAGTTCTATGAGGGAGAATCTCATGAAGGAGAAGCATAGTGGAGGATTGGCTGGACATTTTGGTCATGATAAAACCCTTGCTTTGGTTAGTGAGAATTATTATTGGCCATAGTTGCAGCAAGATATCAAGAAGTTTGTACAGAGTTGTAGAGTATGTCAGATGGTGAAAGGAGTGAAGCAGAATACAGGGTTATATCAGCCATTACCTGTACCAAAGAAGCCTTGGGAGGATATTAGTATGGACTTTGTTCTTGGATTATCAAGGACTCAGTGGGGACATGATTTAATTTTTGTGGTGGTTGACAGATTTTTGAAGATGGCTCATTTCATTCCCTACAAGAAGACTAACGATGTTGTTCATATAGTAGAATTGTTTTTCAGAGAAGTAGTGAGACTACAAGGTTTTCCAAAGACCATAGTTTCAGATCGAGACACCAAGTTTGTAGGCTATTTCTGGCGAACATTGTGGAAGAAGCTAAAGACAGATTTGAAATTTAGTTCATCACATCATCCACAGACTGATGGAAAAATGGAGGTGGTGAATAGGAGTTTGGGAAATTTTTTGAGATGTTTGGTTGGAGATAAGCCGACAAGATGGGATTTGATTTTACCACAGGCAAAATTTGCATACAATAATTTTGTCAACAGGAGTACTAGTAAATCACCATTCCAAATTGTATATAGAAATAGTCCCAGAAATGCATTTGAGTTGAGAAGGATAGATCAAGGAGAAATAAATAGTGTTGAAGCTGAGGATTTTGCAGAAAATTTGAATAACATCCATGAGGAGGTGAGGAAGCACATTACCAAGATGAATGCATAGTATAAGGCTAAGGCAGATGAGAAAAGGAGGCATAAGGAATTTCAAGTTGGAGATGAAGTCATGGTTCATTTTTGGAAGGAGTGATTTCTAGTTGGCACATATAACAAATTGAAAATGAAAAAGTTTGGGTCATGTAAAATACTGAAGAAGCATGATTCAAGAATTGCATATGAAGTAGAATTTCCTACTAAGCTGAATATTTCACCAGTGTTTAACATTTCAGATCTGACAGAGTATCATGAGGGAGGTGTTGAAGATGAAATCACAATAGCATAGTGGAGTATTCCAGCAACTAGTTCATATACCAAAGAGATTGAGGATATACTGGATAGTTGTGTTGGTAGAAGCACAAGGAACAAGACATATAAAGAATATCTGGTCAAGTGGAAAGGATGACCTGTTGAAGATTCATCATGGTTGACAAGGGAGGAGGTTAACCGCCTTGATTTTCCTCTACACACCTGAGACGTGACGGGGTCACTTCTCAAATTACCCTAGGTGTCTGATGCAGGAGCATCTTGGGTGTAAGAGAAATCTTTCATCACCCAAACAATAAGGGCTATCTTGTGTAGAGTTTCTATTTTTAGTAAGTTGGTCATACAAGCTCGGAATGTTTTGATTTTACATGTGGAGGTTCATCTCAGTCATATCAGCTTGCTAGTAAAGTTTCATGGCTAGATCAGGTCTAGTTTTGAAGATATTGAAGATTTTCGGTATTGGCAGTAGTGTACAGAAACTTTGAACTTGGTTTTGAAGGCTTTAGAGGCCCCAGATGAGGTAAAAAATTTGGGTGACAAGCGCTTGCGCCAGTCAATCCTGTAGAGTGCTTCGTGGCCTTTGCAAAATGGGGTTATAATAGTCAATCGGGTCAACTAGTGATGACTTATGGTCTTCGAAAGTTGGGCCACCTGAAATGGTGGAAAATAATTTTCTTTCAAAATTTTTGTTTGAGTTTCAAAATTTATTTTGAGCCGACATTGATGTAATAAATTGAAAAATAAAATAATTCTAAATTTGATCAGCCCTAAGGGCTAAAATTCTGGAACCTTCTCGGGTGGTGGAAAATGCCTATATAAAGAAGGCATGTAGTGTTGTTTAGGGTAGTTTTGGTTAGGAGATCTGGGTATTGATTCGAGGCTTTGTCCTACAGAATATTGTAAGGGAATGCCCATGTGGCTTTGCATATTGTAATTCTGAAAGTTTGTAATTCCACATTTGTGGAGATAATAAGAATCACATTTTCTGTTCTTGCATATTGTTGTTGTTTCTCTATTTCTGTTATGTGTTTGTGGTATTAAGGGAAGCACCCTTCATCAAAACATGTGTTCTCATAGTTTACATATACAAAATTCTTTGAAAGAAATGAAGCCTATGTATGATTTCTAACTCTGATTTCTCTTTGATTAACATTCATGTGTGTATCTTGTTTGACACTTTTTCTTCTAAATGGGGATTGAGAGAACGATAATTTGGCCCTCAAATTCCAATTCCACCTTTTCATGTGGAAGATGTACTAGAGCATATATAGTACAACTGTATGAACATAGTAGACCATATATAATTACAATAATGATTCAGTGTGCAACAGAATGAACACTGAATCAGTGTTCATTTTGTTACACATTGATTCAGTTGCTCAAGAATACCACTTATCATCATTCTTGAGCAACTGAATTAGTGTCTTGTAGTGTTCATTCTGTTGCACACTGAATCAGTATTGTAATTATATATGGTCTAATATGTTCATATAGTTTTAATATATACAGATTCAGTGTGCAACAGAATGAACACTGAATCAATGTTCATTCTATTGCACATTGATTCAGTCGCTCAAGAATACCACTTATCGTCATTCTTGAGCAACTGAATCAATGTCTTGTATTGTTCATTTTGTTGCACACTGAATTAGTATTGTATACACTACATTTAAAATGCATTTAAAATGTTTGAGATAAGATGTTTTCTTTGGAAATTATATTTTAATTAATAATTTAAAACTTTTTTAACCATTCAATGTCTTTCCCAAGTATTTGATGTGATGACTTACTGATGAATTCATCCAATGTCCCTATTTGTCTTAGCTGAGTTGGATCCTTGAATATAATTTCTCAATACTGAATGAACATAGTAGACCATATATAAACTATTCAACAATACAATATTGAATGAACATAGTAGACCATATATAAACTATGTGAACATAGTAGACCATATATACATACATACTTAGCTACATGCAAATGAGAATGGATAATAAAGAAATATATTACATAGTGCTAGATATCATGCATAAATACAATATTTTGGATTATATGCCACTGTTGTATGACTATTTCTTTAATATCCATTCTCATTTGCATGTAGCTAATGATTGCATATAATAGGTGGTGTAGGTGATGTCCTTCACAGATCTCATGATGAGCATGGAGGATGTGTTAGAAAGTAAAGTCCACCAAGATAACTGAGAGGGGGGGGGGGGGTGAATTAGTTATCAGATAATTATAACATTTATCATCTTCAACAGCATTAAACCATATAAGCAATATAATTACCAACCATAGAAAGATATTCATACACAATAACACAATGACACAAGATATGTTGACTAGGGAACCTCTTGATCAAAGAGTAAACCCAGGTGGGAATGATGCCCACAAAAGATGCAATAATATGAATATTCCTTGTGAAAGGATGGACTTTGTTAGAAGTCTTATGAAATACATTTAATATATATGAATCCCTATTAGGAGATTTTGAATCCTTGTTAAAATATTCTAACCCTGTTAAGAGTTATGGAAGACAAAAGGACCCACTGCCCAAATAGCTTCAGGGTAAGATCACTGAACACACTATCCAAATAATTTTTGCATTACTCAATGGAATAATATGTTACCTCTTCTCTGACTATTCCAAACTGCACTCACTGTTACATCATATCTCAAATTTAAATCTTTGTACCTCGCATGTCTTCCTTCACAAATTCACTTTCATACTTAGCTCTTTTCTTCACTTCATGCATACATCATCACACACAACTGCTACTTCCATATCATGACCACTAATCTACAATAAGGAAATACATTCCTTCCTTTATGCCACACTCAAATAATTACAAATGAGTCGGCATACAATTACAATATAAAAGTTTTCACACGCTACATCAAAATTACACAAAACTGTCAGCTTCCAAATACAATAAATCTTCACTCGTGTGACCTTGAAGTCTGCACGATCATCCACATCACTATCAATTTGTCTTCAACTTCCCTTTAACTGCGCAAAACTAGATTCCATCCCTATTAGGAGATATTATCTGATTTCCACAAACCGCTACTCAGGAACACTACCTGAATACTGCTTCCACCAAAATGCTCATAACTTCCATGAATAAATGAATTACTATCTACACTCTTAACCATAGACATATAATACATCAAAAAGTATAACCTCAACATCGCATAGCTCCAACTACAATAACCCACGCGCACTAAACCAAACTCTGTCTGCTTCTCTGCAAGTCTTCAGTAAATCATTGTGTTGACATCAATGACAATCATAGTCATGAATGCAACAACTACTACTACAGAATGGATACCAAACATTTAGCATTCATTCCTAACAATCTCCCCCATTGGGATTGATGGCAACATAGATGAAAAACATCCAATGTTCCAGAAATCCAATACTGCAACACTGCTTCTTCAAATCATGTTCATCAATCAAATCTTGCTTCATTATCCTAATCAGTTCTCTCCAACATATGTTTCAGATTGTTTTTCATGTATACTTCTCCCCCATTGACATCAATGATAGAAATTTCATCACTATGTCAACAACAACTTAATGTCAAAAGACACTTTTCAAAAAATACATTTACTAGAGTCCTCATGACTCAACTCAGATACACATACTCCCCCATAGAGGAAGTACCAACATCCAGTCCATAAGAAAGATAAGGCTCATATACCACTAGACAAATGCAACCAACTGCATCACTTTTCAAAAGTAGGCTGGGGCATAACCCTAAGCATACCTCTCAGATACTCAAATGTATTCTTAGGCAAAGGCTTTTTGAATATATCTATTATCTACTCCTTTGTACTTATGTACTCAAATTTGACTTCTTTCTCAGCAACTTTCTCTCTTACAACATGATACTTAATCTCTATATGTTTTTTCTTAGAATGTAAGACAGGATTCTTAGACATACTAACTGTGCTAGTGTTGTCACAATGTATGACAATAGGTTCAAAAAAATTTATTCCAATATGCTTCAGCATTTGCTTCATCCAAATTATTTGGTTATAATTGTTTGTTGCTGCTACATATTTTGCTTCTGTTGTGCTTTGTGAGATACAATTCTGCTTCTTGCTTAGCCAAGAAACTAATCTTCCTCCAAGGAAAAATGCTCCACCACTGGTGCTTTTCTTATCATCAACATTGCCTCCCCAATCAGCATCTCTATATGCACATAGGGTAAAATCATCAAATTTTTCATACCATAGTCCATAGTCCATTGTGCCTCTTAAATATCTCAGTATCCTCTTTATTACTGCATAATGTGATTCTCTAGGTTCAACTTGAAATCTTGCTACAATTCCAACTGAATGTGCTATATCAGGTTTTGTATGAGTCAAATACTGCAATCCTCTAATCATAGATCTGTATTTCTTCTATTATACTGCAGGAGTCTCATATGTGCTAGATAGCTTATGTCCAGTCACCATGGGTGTTCCAACTGGTTTACAATTCTCAATTCCAAATCTTTTCAACAAGTCATTCAGGTACTTTGTCTGACTTACAAAGATACCATCATTATTTTGTGTTATCTGTAATCCCAAAAAGTATTTCATTTCACCACACTAATACATTTGGGGTGAAATTGCGACGGCAATTTGCGACGACAGGCAAATGTCATGCGGTTTTGGCTTTTTTTTTTCAAATATAGCCCGACACCGTCGCAATTGTGATGACAATACATTTGGCAACGTCGCAAATTGCAACGTTGTCGGGATATAAGGACAAAAAAAAAAGGAACGTTGTCATTTGTGTTTTCAACAGCGCCGTAACCCTCTGCAAAATCACATCAGGATATAAGGGCAAAAAAAACAAGAACGTTGTCATTTGTGTTTTCAACAGCGCCGTAACCCTCCGCGAAATCACATCAGGATATAAGGGCAAAAAAAACAAGAACATTTTCATTTGTGTTTTCAACAGTGCCGTAACCCTCCGCGAAATCACAGCTACAATTTCTAAGTACGTTGGGTTTATTTTTCTTTTGTCATTATTATGTAATCTGGTATTCAGCTGTTAGAGAGCTAAAATACCCAGAAATGAGGACATATCTATGTTGAATTTATTGTTAGCAGCTTTGGTTATTTAGAAGTTTAATTTTATTTGTTCATCTTTCAAGCGCAAACGTTTTGTGGACCGTAACGTCTTCATTGTTTCGGGTATGCAGTGAAACAGCCCTAACTTGCAATTGCGATGTTGTCGGGATATAAGGGCAAAAAAAAAAAGGAACGTTGTCATTTGTGTTTTCAACAGCACCGTAACCCTCCGCAAAATCACATCGGGATATAAGGGCAAAAAAAACAAGAACGTTGTCATTTGTGTTTTCAACAGCGCTGAGAGAGATTCCATCCATGAAATCATAGCTACAATTTCTGAGTACGTTTGGTTTATTTTTCTTTTGTCATTATTATGTAATCTGGTATTCAGCTGTTAGAGAGCTAAAATACCCAGAAATGAGGACATATCTGTGTTGAATTTATTGTTAGCGGCTTTGGTTATTTAGAAGTTTAATTTTATTTGTTCATCTTTCAAGCACAAACATTTTGTGGACTGTAATGTCTTCATTGTTTTGGGTATGCAATGAAACAGCCCTAACTTGCGACTACCTTCACGGTACTTGTGTACATTATCATGTTGTCTTTACAGTGACTGTCCTCATTCAAGTGACAATTACACAAGGGACAGTCACTGTGAGATGTCCTCATTTGTGACAAGGATAGTCACACTTAGGACATCTCATAGTGATATTCCCTTGTGTAATTTCCACTTGAATGTATTGCTATTGAACCACATTAATGCTTTTCTTCTTCAACAAATGAGGATAGTCACTGTAAAGACAACATGATAATGTACACAATTACCAAAAAATGATCTTGTTAATTGATGTAACACTTTGTCTTGCTCACTCCCTATCCTTCACTAGGGTCTCTTTAGGCCAATGTTTTGACTTGATAGGGTACTTAACTATCCCTACACTCTTTAGGTATCTCTACCCAAGATCCCACTCCTTCAACTAGTGCACACCAACAAGAAATACAACGAACTCTGCTCAATACCAATCTAGCTACTAGGACACTCCTAGTCTTGTCTTCACAAATTGAAACACATTCAACTAGAACTTTACTCCATGGAGAGGCTGGCCACTAGGACCTCTATTGGTTTCAATATTACTCCTTCACCTATACTTTTCATCAGTACTTCAATCCGGTTCATCAAACCATGCCAATTGCACCCAAAAATAGGCTGCTAGCAATTAGGCCTTTGTCAAGCCTTTTTGTTTATATTAAGCCACCTAAAGGGCTTAGGATTCAGATGCCCTTTATTGAGAACTCCAAGATATCTAAGGTCTTCTCCTCCTAGATTTTTTGTACACCAACTGCTATAGCCATGCCTGAAAACAAGTATTTTGACACAACTTGGATAGTCTGACTAAGAGTTTGTTTTCTTAGCAGCCAAAGAAACTCACCCAATCTTCTAATTTGACTTGGGGCTTCTTTAGATGTGTGTCTACCTCTCCATGAGATTTTAGTTGAAGCAACCATTGCATTCAACTTGTTGTAATCTTCTTGTAATGATTTGTCATCCCTAACTGTGCTCAACTGACTCACCTAGGACATCATTGCAAACATAGAAAATGAGCTTCCCAAGGCCCCTCCTTCCAAACATATAGTACATGGAGTCTCCTCACCCATTCCAAGAGCCTATACAAAATTGACAATGGAATGATGAGCTAAGACTCCATTTGTTCAACCTGCCTGGTTCAAACCAATGATAGGGTACTTAACAAAAGAATTAACAAACTAGTTGGAATGCTTCAAAACTCAAAAAAAACACAACACAGAATAAAAAAACAACTTGTACTAACTTTTCCAATAGACACTGTGAGCTATCTAATCCATTAATCAACTGAAAACAAAGAAACAAAAAAACTCAAGAATTCACTAAAACCGTGTTACTCTACAAATCTTCTTAATTCCAAATGTTTTTCCCCCCAACCTTTTGCACAGATCGATGGAGGCCTCTTATAGTTGATCTGATGCCTAATTCAATGGTTTCATATAGTTACATAACCATCTTACTCGAAAATGCTCCCTTGCACAAATGTTGTCAATGTTGTGAATGACAACATTGACAACTTGTTACAACCTTTGGGATTTTGGTTCAAAACTTATTGTTCAAACACCATAAGACCCTAACCATGACTTATTTAGGCTATTTAGACCTCACATAGGCCACTTCTACACTTCTTTGCCCAATTTGACCCCTAAATGCTTCATTCCCACTTTTGCCACAATATTGGTAACTTGGGTACAAATTGGCACTTGCCTTCACAAAGGTCACACATGAGGACATCTCACAGTGATTGATTGTCCCTTGTGTAATTGCCACTTGAATGTATTGCTATTGAACCACATTAATGCTTTTCTTCTTCAACAAATGAGGACAGTCACTCTAAAGACAACATGATAATGTACACTCACTGTAAGGACAGTCACAAATGAGGACATCTCACAGTGACTGTCCCTTGTGTAATTGCCACTTGAATGTATTGCTATTGAACCACATTAATGCTTTTCTTCTTCAACAAGTGAGGAAAGTCACTCTAAAGACAACATGATAATGTACACTCACTGTAAGGATAGTCACAAATGAGGACATCTCACAGTGACTGTCCCTTGTGTAATTGCTGCTTGAATTACACAAGGGACAGTCATTGTGAGATGTCCTCATTTGTGACAAGGACAGTCACACATGAGGACATCTCACAGTGATTGTCCCTTGTGTAATTGCCACTTGAATGTATTGCTATTGAACCACAATAATGCTTTTCTTCTTCAACAAATGAGGACAGTCACTCTAAAGACAACATGATAATGTACACTCACTGTAAGGACAGTCACAAATGAGGACATCTCATAGTGACTGTCCCTTGTGTAATTTTTGCTTGAATTACATAAGGGACAGTCATTGTGAGATGTCCTCATTTGTGACAAGGATAGTCACACATGAGGACATCTCACAGTGATTGTCCCTTGTGTAATTGTCACTTGAATGTATTGCTATTGAACCACATTAATGCTTTTCTTCTTCAACAAATGAGGACAGTCACTCTAAAGACAACATGATAATGTACACTCACTGTAAGGATAGTCACAAATGAGGACATCTCACAGTGACTGTCCCTTGTGTAATTGCCGCTTGAATTACACAAGGGACAGTCATTGTGAGATGTCCTCATTTGTGACAAGGACAGTCACACATGAGGACATCTCACAATGATTGTCTGTAATGTCCCCTTTTTGGCTAACTTGGAAAATAGGAACAATTACTCCACTTCTCAGACTTACTCTATCAGATACTTACAATTAAACTAAGTAATGGAGGTTACTTAAGATATCAACCACTATTTCAGATTCAATCACAATATGTGTGCAAGATGATATTGATACCAATATGTTTAATAGCACTGTCGGATATAATGATATGAAATATGCTATGAATATGATGTTTCCTATCACTTATAGTGATAGTATAATGATGCTATGTCTGATATAAACAATATCGATATACAATCAATAAGTATTGCTTACAGCAATGTATTTGCTGTGTCTGATATGATGATGTAATTATGCAAATGTGTAATATCGCTATGAGTGATATGTTGCTATTTCAGATTTTGAATTATATGCTTGCAACTTCAAATATTGATGCTATTTCTGACTATCCTTTCTATCTGTGCAATCATGGTGTTGTCTCTGATTTGTAATGATAAACTTGAAACCAAACTGCCAAAGGCAGATGCTCTATTGAGTATATCCAAATATGGATAAGTAAATAAAGTTCTAATGATGCCTTGAGTGACTGACGAGAATGCATTCTTATATTGTCTTTAACAAATGAAGAGATGCTATGAATGAGACGTGTCTTGTTTCTTCCTCCATGTCCCTTTGTTAATCACACCTTTCCATAATCCGACAGTTCACATAATATTATTTCATTATTTTCTGATCATAGATAACTCCCAGATTGACTCAATATCAAATCTTTTTATGAAGGTAATCTTCCCTAATTGGTAGTGCAACTAGTAGTTAACATCCATTGTGTTTGTATTAGTTTGGTCTAACTATCATTAGTATTTAGTCAATCGATATTAACTCTTGCCTTATCCCATATTGTTATGATTATATCCAATCTTTCTACTCTGATATAAGTTGATATCATTTTCTGATAATTGTCCATTTATTGGTTGATTGCTGGTAATGGAGTTTGATCTTCAAATTGACTTCCATTCCTGTTAATACTTAAGGATACATTGTACTTATTATCCATGACTGATGCCTCATTCATCAATAGCTTGTGATATAATCACTGATGCTTTTGTGTTTCTACAAGATGTGGTTTATCTCAGACAATCGATAATCTTTCAATCCTTTAGTCGATATCCTCCTATGTGGTGTCTATTGATATAGATAGTAGAATTCAATCTAGTTTATGTTATTGTCATGATAACATAGGAAGTGATGGTGCATATTTGCTAGCGGGTCTTCATGTTTGATATTGCTTTATCGGATATGTCATTGTCTAAACTTGTGCAATTAATGATTATTTATAATATATGAATGGTTATCCTTCTTGCTTATCAATACATCTTCTGAAACACATAGCGACCTATCCCTTATTCATATCATGTTGATCTTGACTTCATAGTATTTGGTTCATTAATCATCCTCTCATGGTATCGATGTGTAATGACTAGTGATTGTTGTATCACTTCTTCATTCCTCATCGTGATAGATAATGCAGATGTTTAATATAGATGTATATCGATTACAGATATTCGATATTGCTTTAAACGTTATTATTATTATTATTATTATTATTAATGTTATTGTTATTATTAAATATTATAATTAATGATGTTAGTAATATTAATAATATTATAATAAATATTATTATAGTGATAACATATTGTTTTATATTGAGAGGTTTATTAATATTATTTATATATTAAAATTATTATATCAATAATTGATTTAATATTATTACTTAATATATTATTATAATATAATATATATAATTTATTAATAATTATTTATTATTAATTTATATTATAATTATAATCATAATTATATTATTTATTAATATTTTAATATTATTTAATTAACATATTACTTATTATGCTAACTATATATTATTATTATCTTTTGATAATAATTATATATTATTGTTATATACCGTTAATAATAGATTATTATATATCATCTAATCATTTTATTATTATACTAAGTTCAATATGTCACGGCTCATGACATTGTCCCTTGTGTAATTGCCACTTGAATGTATTGCTATTGAACCACATTAATGCTTTTCTTCTTCAACAAATGAGGACAGTCACTCTAAAGACAACATGATCATGTACACTCATTGTAAGGACAGTCACAAATGAGGACATCTCACAGTGACTGTCCCTTGTGTAATTGCCACTTGAATTACACAAGGGATAGTCATTGTGAGATGTCCTCATTTGTGACAAGGACAGTCACACATGAGGACATCTCACAGTGATTGTCCCTTGTGTAATTGCCACTTGAATGTATTGCTATTGAACCACATTAATGCTTTTCTTCTTCAACAAATGAGGACAGTCACTCTAAAGACACCATGATAATGTACACTCACTGTAAGGACAGTCACAAATGAGGAAATCTCATAGTGACTGTCCCTTGTGTAATTGCCACTTGAATGTATTGCTATTCAGCCACATTAATACTTTTCTTCCTCAACAAATGAGGATAGTCACTCTAAGGACAACATGATAATGTACACTCACTGTAAGTGTACATTATCATGTTGCATTACAAATGGACCTTATGTTGGTCGGGATATAAGTGCAAAAAAAAAAAGTTGTCATTTGTATTCAAGTGGCAATTACACAAGGGATAGTCACTGTAAAGGCAACATGATAATGTAGAGAAACGTTGTCATTTGTATTTTCAACAGTGCCGAGAGAGATTCCCTCCGCGAAATCACAGCTACAATTTCTGAGTACGTTGGGTTTATTTTTCTTTTGTCATTATTATGTAATCTGGTATTCAGCTGTTACAGAGCTAAAATACCCAGAAATGAGGACATATCTGTGTTGAATTTATTGTTAGCGGCTTTGGTTATTTAGAAGTTTAATTTTATTTGTTCATCTTTCAAGCACAAACATTTTGTGGACCGTAACATCTTCATTGTTTCGTGTATGCAATGAAACAGCCCTAACTTGCAACTACCTTCACGGTACTTGTGTACATTATCATGTTGTCTTTACAGTGACTGTCCTCATTCAAGTGACAATTACACAAGGGACAGTCACTGTGAGATGTCCTCATTTGTGACAAGGACATTCACACATGAGGACATCTCACAGTGACTATCCCTTGTGTAATTGCCACTTGAATGTATTGCTATTCAACCACATTTATGGGCCCGTTTGGACCACAGCACACAGTAGCATCTACAGAGAAGAATATCCCAGGTGTAACAAGTTGTAAGAATATACCAACAGTTCTAAGAAGTTCCCTAGCACATAGTAGCATCTACAGAGAAGAATATACAACATGAGGGCAGCCACTATAAAGACAACATGATAATGTACACTCATTGTATGTGTACATTATCATGTTGTCTTTACAGTGACTGTCCTCATTCAAGTGGAAATTACACAAGGGACAATCACTGTGAGATGTCCTCATTTGTGACAAGGACAGTCACACATGAGGACATCTCACAGTGACTGTCCCTTGTGTAATTACCAATTGAATGTATTGCTATTCAACCACATTTATGGGCCCCTTTGGACCGCGGCACATAGTAGCATCTACAGAGAAAAATATCCCAGGTGTAACAAGTTGTAAGAATATACCAACAGTTCTAAGAAGTTCCCTAGCACGTAGTAGCATCTACAGAGAAGAATATACAACATGAGGGCAGCCACTGTAAAGACAACATGATAATGTACACTCATTGTATGTGTACATTATCATGTTGTCTTTACAGTGACTGACCTCATTCAAGTGGCAATTACACAAGGGACAGTCACTGTGAGATGTCCTCATTTGTGACAAGGATAGTCACACATGAGGATATCTCACAGTGACTGGCCCTTGTGTAATTGCCACTTGAATGTATTGCTATTCAACCACATTTATGGGCCCGTTTGGACCACGGCACACAGTAGCATCTACAAAGAAGAATATCCCAGGTGTAACAAGTTGTAAGAATATACCAACAGTTCTAAGAAGTTCCCTAGCACATAGTAGCATCTTCTAATTGTCTATACCACTTCACAAGGTATTGTTTGCACACATTGTTTTTGGTTCTTTTGATGACCCTTGTTTTGAAATTGCTATTAGGCCTTGTAGCTTATATGTTTTGATTGCTGGAGAGCTTCTAAAGCTAAGCAAGAAGACCATTGCACGAGTTATAGCCGCACGCTCAGGTTTGAAAATTGTATATTTTTTAATCTAATGTATATTTTAACTAGACTTTTAGCTTATTTTTGCTGTATATTTTAATCTAAAGGGAATCATGGATGTGAACTTGAAAGAATTTTGTACTTAGTTCTTATGGAGAGAATAGTAGTAGTTTACGGTCTAATATCAAATAGAGTTTTCCAATTACAGAAAGTTAATGAATTCTAATAGCTTATATGTTTTGATTGCTGGAGAGCTTCTAGAGCTAAGCAAGAAGACCATTGCACGAGTTATAGCCGCATGCTCAGGTTTGAAAATTGTATATATTTTAATCTAATGTATATTTTAATCCTTTTGCCATGTCATGTAATATGTCTTGCCTTGTAGCTTATATGTTTTGAAATTGCTGTTAGGCCTTGTAGCTTATATGTTTTGATTGCTAGAGAGCTTCTAGAGCTAAGCAAGAAGACCATTGCACTAGTCGTAGCCGCGCGCTCAAGCATGAAAATTGTATATTTTTTAATCTAATGTATATTTTAACTAGACTTTTAAAATATTAAAGGATTTAACTAGGTCTAAGAAGATTTGTGTACTTTTGACAATTTTGCTTAGTCACTGAAAGTTGTAGACCGAAGTTTTCATAGCCCAATTTTTGCTTCCTGTGAAGAACGATCATGTCAGATAATATAAGTGAAGAACAAAATAGGGAGACAATCGCTAGATTGTGGTCTAACTTGAAAAGAAAAGGTGATGGAAAATGTTATTGTCCCTGCAAAATTTGTAAGGGCTTAAACCGTAGAAGACTGCTAATCAAAACAGTTAAGAGACATTGTAGGGAGAATGGTCACATTGAAGGGGGGCATGACTATCATCCACTGGTAAGTTGTTCATTATATCATTTTAACAATTTATATACATATGAAATCACTTGATGATGAGTTGAAGATCATGGTTTATTTATGTTAATCAATTTTATATAGGTTGATCTCCCCAGGGAAGTACATGATATGGAGGAACATGGGGGTGCGAATATCCAAGGTGAAGATAATGATCCCATGGAAGATGACGATCATGCGCCAGAAAACACAATTGAAGATGATGGTATAAATACATTGATCCATGACACATTTAGTCCAAGCGGATCTGATCATGATGATGATGATAGCCTCGATGTACCTCTACTTGAGAAGGCATACGAGCCCCTATACAAAGACTCCCAAACAACTCTTCTCTCTGCTGTATTGTTGTTGTTGAACTTGAAGGTTATGAATGGTTTATCCAACATAACAATGTCACGTATGTTAAGGTATGTCATATATGTCTTTATAGTTAACAAAGGGTGAATAATGTACCACTAATATTGTTTATATTAACAACTTATATTTTTTGCTGTAGATTGATAGGCGAGTTTTTGTTACCACCATCAAATATTCTACCTCGCTCATATCGAGAATTATCTGCTATTATGAAAGATATTGGAATGGAGTATCAAGCAATACATGCTTGTCCCAATGATCATATTATATATTATAAAGAACATGAATTTGCAACACAATGCCCTGTATGTCATACGAGTAGATATCAAACAGATCGAATAACAAAAAAGTTGCCTCACAAGGTTCTTCGTTACATCCCCATTATTCCACGGATGCGACAATTATTCAGGTGTACTAGCTTGGCACAATTTATGGATTACCATGCACGCAATAGAAGTCGAGATGACATTATTCGAATCCCTGCGGATGGTTCAGCATTTATGCACATAGAGGAAAAGTGGCAACACTTCAAAGAAGAACCTCGTAATCTCAAGCTTTCATTGGCAGTGGATGGTGTCAATCCATTTGGAGAGATGAGATCTGTTTGCTCGGTGTGGCCTGTTTTTGTTATCAACAATAACATTCCTCCGTGGATGTCAATAAAGAGGGAGCACATTATGTTGGCAATGATTGTTCCAGGTATTTTATCATTTGATAGTTATTAATTTACATGTACTTACAAATCTTACAGTAAAATGGTCACAATAATTATGTAATGTTACTGTTCATTCAAGTAGGTAAATATCAAGTTAAAGATATGAATGTATATATTGAGCCTCTTATTGACGAGTTGGTGGAGTTATGGAACGGTGTCACTATGTATGACGTGTCTAGACCAATAGGACAAAGACAATTTCAATTCCATGCAATACTTGTATGGACAATACATGATGCCCCAGGGCTAACACATTTTTGTGGTATGTTATAGTGAATTTAAGTTGCGCATGATAATTCTAATTATAAAAATCAACATATTTAATAATCTAATTATATCATTATCTTGTAGGTCTTCAAACAAAGGAAAAATTTGCATGTCCAGTTTGTGGTCCAAAGATGAAATCTGGTCATTCAAAAAGTTTAGGAAAGCATGTGTTTGATGAGTACAGACACTTCCTCCACAGGAATCATAAGTATCGAAGTATGGAAAAACATCTTTTCAATGGGAAAGAAGAGACTACATCAAAGCCACGAAGAATGACACCTTGCCTATGGAAGTTGGAATATAATAGAATTAATTGTCGAGGTAATGTCGTTCCACTTAATGGTTTATGTTTGTAATTTATATATTTCTATTGTGATTTTTGTTTACTAATTATGTAATTGATGATCGTGAAGGTCGTCAAGGCACTACTGACAACCTTCCAAAGGGACTAAAAAGCTATCCCAGACAATTTAGTAGGTTGCCCTACTACGAGGACCTACAAATTGTGCATTTGTTTGATCTTATGCATATTGGAAAGAATATAACAGAGACATTGTGGAAAATACTGGATGGAAGGCGTGACAAAGAAAAAATTGTCAAAATTTGTAATGACATTCATGAATCCAATCATGCACTGAAGAATTTCATTCACTCAAATAGCAATAGAGATCAGATTAATATAAGTGCCCTTCCTTGGTTATTAACAGAGCAGCAAAGTGATGCCATAAAAGAAGTCATACGAAAAATTCGATTTCCCACAGGATT
Source organism: Chamaecyparis obtusa (assembly GCA_027943335.1). Lineage (NCBI taxonomy): Eukaryota > Viridiplantae > Streptophyta > Pinopsida > Cupressales > Cupressaceae > Chamaecyparis > Chamaecyparis obtusa. The sequence continues at coordinate 42,054 of BSBK01007366.1, forward strand.
TGCTGGGAACATAAGCAATCTCATATCAAAGAAAAGTGAATTTGGGCCAGGGCTCAAAATGCATGATTGGCATACTTTCATCAAGGTAAGTTATGTTCTTCTGTATTTACAATATATTCATAAACTACGTGTACTATTCATTATGTTATGTTAGAAAATAATGAAATGATTGGTTTATAATTACTGCAGTACGTGCTACCTCTATCTCTCCCAGAGCACTTCAACAATAACATCAAACAAGTGATATATGATCTTGGAAAATACATGAGGTAAGCAGTAATATCTGTTCAATTTGTTGTATATATTTATTATATTCACGATTTGTTTTTCTTGCTATGTAATCTATTGTATATTATTTTGTAAAGTCTCGTATTTATATATTTTTTGTGACTTGAATCTCTTAATGTAGGTGGTTTTCATCTAAAGAAATCCATAAAGAAGATATAAACTATTGGAAGAGAAGAATTCCTCATTTACTGTGTGAAATGCAAAAGTGTCTACCTCCAACTTTTTTCAATGCACAAGAACACTACCTCATACACCAAGTTGAGGAGATTGAATTGTGTGGACCTGCACACACTAGGTCAATGTGGATGGTTGAAAGGCACTTGAAATCTTTGAAGGCTTTGGTTCGACAAAGAGCACATCTTGAGGGTTCTATGGTAGAGGGATACATGGTATACCAGACTATGGTGTACATTGCTGAATATCTTCCTAAGTTTGCTTCAAATATCCATGTAGATCGCATTTGGGATCTCGACCCTTTTAAAAAATTCAAAGGGGAGTACTTGATGGGGAAAGGTAGATTGAGGAAAGTGACAGGTAATAAATTATAAGATGTTATTGTAATAAATTATTTCTTAATCTTCAAAATAAATCGGTTGTAAGTCGTCTATTTTTTTTTTGTACAGTTGCTCGAGAGTGGGATGCACTACATTTGTATATTGCAAACAATCTTGATTGGATGACGGTATGGATTGAACGATGTCAACATTCTGGTCACACATTAACATGGGAAGGTGTATCTTCATTGGTTAAAGAAGCTCATCGTAATGGAGATTCTAATGTTATGCAAAGGGAAATAGATTTAGCATATGGTTTAAGAGATTTCCAGGTATGTACAAAATTATTAATCACCCGTATGTTTATCAACTCACGATATAATAATTTTGACATGTTTCACATATTATTGTAGGTTAAACACCACAAGGGTATGTTCTGTAATGGTCAAAAATTTCACGTCAAAGTGTTGGATGACATGAAGAAAACTTGTGATTGTGGAATAACTGCAGTCTTTCAAGTGACTAATATTTCATCTAGAAATGACTTAGATCCTCAAGAGTCTAAAAATCAATACTATGGAATTTTGGATGATATACTTGAGTGCGACTTTAGTTCCTTCAAATTAGTACTCTTCATTGTCAAATGGTACAGGCTATGACTTAATCCAAATGATCCTAATAGAACTGTTATTGAACATGATAATGGATTTACAATGGTTAATACAAGGTCGTTTGAGCCAGTTGGGGATGAGCCCTATGTTCTTCCAAGCCAATGTGAGCAGGTATTTTACTCAGAGGTTTCACATAAACCGGGTTGGTCATTTGTTGTTAGACATGAACCGAGAGGAAGGCCGATAAAGTATAATGCGATGGAAGAAGAGAATACCGAAGAAGTAGAAGATGATGTAGATGATGATCACGATCGACAATTATTAGATGATGTTCCTGAGACAAATTTTCATGAAGAAGAAGAAGAAGATGATGACGATGATGCTGCTACTGATGATGATGATGAAGATGATGTTGATGTTGATGATGATGATGTTGATGATGATGATGTTGATGATGATGACAATGACGACAACGACGACGACGACGACGACGATGATGATGACGATGATGACGAGGATGATGATGATGATGATGATGATGATGATGATGATGAGGATGATGATGATGAAATTTAAAGGTATGCCATCAATCCTTAATGTATTTAATATTCATTTCTTGATCAAAATATATTTGTCTTAAATGGTTACATAGTTTATTCATTATCTATTTAAAAGCTACAAGTTTCAACTACAAATAGAATACTGCTAATCTAAATTAACTATTAATCTAAATTAATTAAATAAAACTATTTAAAACACATATTGATGCATGAATGTATTGAGCCTTATTTTCTTTAAGGTTCTAGATCTTACTTCCTGCAGCAAAACTTAGAAACCCCTTAGATATCACTATTACAACTTCCAGGCAAATTTTATCATCCAACCACCATCCGTACAGCCGTACAGAGTTCATTTTTCACCAGAAATGCACTAAAACAGGGTTATTTTTATTTTTTATGAAAGCAAAATGATTACAATACTGGTTCTCTGTCTGTCTTTGACCATTTGAAGCCTAAAATAGGCTCTCCAAACGTTGGTTCAACCATCTAGGTGGTTAGAACAGTTTATCCAACAAATGTCAACTTTGCTAAGCAACTTTTAAAGTTGCATTACAACTTTGCAAACAACTTTGCCGAGAAGGTTAAAAATGTGTTGTGAAACTTTAGGAACCTTATTAAAGTTATTTTGGACCTTCAAACTTCTTAACAACATCTAAAAGACACCTAATAAACACTTACTATGCTCATTTCATCCAAGGACTCAAAAGATGCCCAAGGTTTATAAGTCACCAAGGGGTCTTGTGTCCAACAAGTGGATGTTTATAAGGAGATAAAATCAATCCTTAATATTTATTACAAACCAAGAAAACATCTAAAACTCCTATTCTAATTTATTGTCATTCAAAAAGACTCTGATTTGTCATTCAAAAAGACTCTGATTCGTCAATCAAAAGGACCTTTCACTAGTCAATCCTTCAAAGCTCCAAGGTGAAAATCTTATGTTCCAATTGATAGGATTTGACTCCTTGGCTTCATGGAAACTTCCTTCAATCATGGTGTCTTTGGCTTGCATTAGGGATGCCCCTGCATCAAATAGCAATGCATTCAAGTGGCAATTACACAAGGGACAGTACATGCCCATTAAAGTTGGTGTTTTGTTATCCAGCATGACAATGGAGACAACATACTCTGTGTCAATTTTACTGATCAAATTTCCCTCCGCCAGGCAAAGCAACAATCTGGGTATGATAAGGTGAAATTTTGTAGTCCTTTTGGGTATGATAACAGTTCCAATTTCCAATAAGATGGTTCATTTTTATAATCTAGCTTCAATTTCTCTTGTGAAAATCTTTTTTTCATTTTATGGGTGGTAAAATATAATTATTATGCTAGAGGTGTGTACTTATGGATGATAATGAAACAAAATGATAAGATTTAAGACTCTTGTTTTTTTTTTAAATAGCAATTTAAGTTTCCTTCTATTATAAATTACTATTTTTCTATTTTTTAATGTATCTTTCCAAATCTTTTATATCAATTTTATTTATGAAATATAAATATATTAATAATGTTTTAGTGTTTTTAGGATTAGTTTATATCAATTCTATGTATCATCATTCGTCATTCAATTGTCAGTATTATTAATTTAGATTGTGCAATTGTAGAACTACTCGAATATGGGTTGGATGGATACTCAAGCAGGGGAACCCTCCTCAAATATCTCAAGCAGTGAACTTGGAAAAATGTGTCCTGAAGGAACCCTTTCCATCAGAGAGATAAAAGTACAAACAAGTAAAAGAAGCAGGCTCTGCAAATATGTTTTTGAGAAGAAAAATGATAGATTATTCGAGTATGGTTCATGAGGTATATCTAAAAAGACATTTTTTTTCTTATTATAATAAAAGAGGAAGTTGTGAATGTCAAAGTTGAGTGAAACAAAAATTATTTTCATCAAATTTTGTTAGGCTTGCTTTTGGGAATAGTTTCTTACAATATTGCTATTAAGATTTTTATTGTGTAGTTTTTAGATTAGGTTTATAAAATTATATTTCATGAGTAGTGATTCATATTAATCAATTAATGATACTTTTGGAAGGTATTTTCAATGTGTCAAATTTTGATATTTTTACAAGAATTAGATTGTGTAATTTTTTTAATTAAAGTCATTGACTCATATTTCATAAATAATAGTTCTCATGAATCCATCTCTTATAAGATTGAATAGTCTATTTAGGAAGTATTTCTGATAGTATGTCAAATTATGATATTACTATTACCATTAGATTGCATGGCTTTGAAGTCAACCTCGTTGACCCATATTCTTCTCTGTAGATGCTACTATGTACTAGGGAACTTCTTAAAACTGTTGGTATATTCTTACAACTTGTTACACCTGGGATATTCTTCTCTGTAGATGCTACTATGTGCCGCGGTCCAAACGGGCCCATAAATGTGGTTGAATAGCAATACATTCAAGTGGCAATTACACAAGGGACAGTCACTGTGAGATGTCCTCATGTGTGACTGTCCTTGTCACAAATGAGGACATCTCACAGTGACTGTCCCTTGTGTAATTTCCACTTGAATGAGGATAGTCACTGTAAAGACAACATGATAATGTACACATACAATGAGTGTACATTATCATGTTGTCTTTACAGTGGCTGCCCTCATGTTGTATATTCTTCTCTGTAGATGCTACTATGTGCTAGGGAACTTCTTAGAACTGTTGGTATATTCTTACAACTTGTTACACCTGGGATATTCTTCTCTGTAGATGCTACTATGTGCTGTGGTCCAAATGGGCCCATAAATGTGGTTGAATAGCAATACATTCAAGTGGAAATTACACAAGGGACAGTCACTGTGAGATGTCCTCATGTGTGACTGTCCTTGTCACAAATGAGGACATCTCACAGTGACTGTCCCTTGTGTAATTGCCACTTGAATGAGGACAGTCACTGTAAAGACAACATGATAATGTACACAAGTACCGTGAAGGTAGTTGCAAGTTAGGGCTGTTTCATTGCATACCCGAAATAATGAAGATGTTACGGTCCACAAAACATTTGTGCTTGAAAGATGAACAAATAAAATTAAACTTCTAAATAACCAAAGCCGCTAACAATAAATTCAACATAGATATGTCCTCATTTCTAGGTATTTTAGCTCTGTAACAGCTGAATACCAGATTACATAATAATGACAAAAGAAAAATAAACCCAACGTACTCAAAAATTGTAGCTGTGATTTCGCGGAGGGAATCTCTCTCGCCACTGTTGAAAATACAAATGACAACGTTTCTCTACATTATCATGTTTCCTTTACAGTGACTGTCCCTTGTGTAATTGCCACTTGAAGGAGGACAGTCACTGTAAAGACAACATGATAATGTACACTTATAGCCCGTGTACATTATCATGTTGTCTTTAGAGTGACTATCCTCATTTGTTGAAGAAGAAAAGCATTAATGTGGCTGAATAGCAATACATTCAAGTGGCAATTACACAAGGGACAATCACTGTGAGATGTCCTCATTTGTGACTATCCTTACAGTGAGTGTACATTATCATGTTGTCTTTATAGTGACTGTCCTCATTTGTTGAAGGAAAAAAGCATTAATGTGGTTCATTAGCAATGTATTCAAGCGGCAATTACACAAGGGATAGTCACTCTGAGATTTCCTCATTTGTGACTATCCTTACAGTGAGTGTACATTATCATGTTGTCTTTACAGTGACTGTCCCCATTTGTTGAAGGAAAAAAGCATTAATGTGGTTCAATAGCAATGTATTCAAGCGGCAATTACACAAGGGATAATTACTCTGAGATTTCCTCATTTGTGACTATCCTTACAGTGAGTGTACATTATCATGTTGTCTTTACAGTGACTATCCTCATTTGTTGAAGGAAAAAAGCATTAATGTGGTTCAATAGAAATGCATTCAAGTGGCAATTACACAAGGGACAGTACATGCCCATTAAAGTTGGTGTTTTGTTATCCAGCATGACAATGGAGACAGCATACTCTGTGTCAATTTTACTGATCAAATTTCCCTCCGCCAGGCAAAGCAACAATCTGGGTATGATAAGGTAAAGTTTTTGCAACAATTTCTTGCTGCTGCTAAGGTTACCATTGTTTATGGTTTCTATTATATAGTTCTATCTATATTGCTATATGGCCTTTTGTTTAGGATTAAGTAGACGAGGGAAAATATTTCTTTTGTGGATTGTAAACAAAACATTGAATTATTTCAGAGAACAGATCTAAATCTATAAGATGCTATGATGGAGCACATGACCATGTACTTGTGAATATTAGGATCCATGTTAATCAAATGACTGCTTTATGTAAATTACTTTTGAGTAAGTAAAAGGAAATACAATTTTTCGAAGTGTGCAAGGATTTTTATGATATACAGGTGTACGAAGAAATGAATCTGTGTTGTTTTGTATCAATATCAAACATCTCTGATATATTTTCATGTTTTTATAATCTATTTTGCAGATGAAAACTGTCCAACAGATAAAGATTGGGAACTTCTCCCAGCATCTGTACCTGCATCTCTCTTATATACTACAAGTTGCTTGCCATCAGAAATTGCAGTTCCCTCACGTGACATTGATGGTGAAGTGTTCTTTTCAGAACCATCATCTGTCATTACCAATGCTCCTGTTTTAGGCAATAAGTTTGTTGCATTCCATGAGCCATTGGTCAAGTTTCTTCTACGAGCTTCTGATGCCTCAAAATCTAAGCAGCGCCTACGCATGCCTCGTTGTGGTTGATTATCATTCTGTACATGAATTATAATGAGTAATCAGTTTTGGGCCTTGGAATCTTGTATGTAACATGCACAGGCATTTCATGGCTGAATGAATCTATTTTAAAAGCATCAACTTTTCTTACATGATGCTGGATACATAAGTAGAACAAGCGTATATCAAATTGGAAGCAATCAGAACTCCACAATGACATATTATTTAGAGTACTCTTCAGTTTAAGTAATAATGCATATATTGACACTGTAAAGACAACATGATAATGTACACTCACTGTAAAGACAACATGATAATGTACACTCACTGTAAGGACAGTCACAAATGAGGAAATCTCACAGTGACTGTCCCTAGTGTAATTACCACTTGAATGTATTGCTATTCAGCCACATTAATGCTTTTATTCTTCAACAAATGAGGATAGTCACTCTAAAGACAACATGATAATGTACACTCACGGATAGTCACTGTAAAGACAACATGATAATGTACACTCACTGTGAGTGTACATTATCATGTTGTCTTTAGAGTGACTATCCTCATTTGTTGAAGAATAAAAGCATTAATGTGGCTGAATAGCAATACATTCAAGTGGCAATTACACAAGGGACAGTCACTATGAGATGTCCTCATTTGTGACTATCCTTATAGTGAGTGTACATTATCATGTTGTCTTTACAGTGGCTGTCCTCATTTGTTGAAAGAAAAAAGCATTAATGTGGTTCATTAGCAATGTATTAAATAATTTATTTATTTTTATCCACCCATGGGTGTCGCAATTGCGACGGGAGCCCGTCGTAATGCGATGCAGGCGCCCATCGCAATTGCTTGGGAGGCCTGTCACAATTGCGACAGCCCTCCAAATCCATGTGACGGGGGGGCGACGCCCATGCCGCTAACAAATCTTAGTGACATTGCGACGGGAGGGCGTCGCAATGGCGACGGCTACCCATAGACGTCGCAATTTGTGACTAAAAAATAGCGACGTCTATGGGTGTTTCTATTGCGACACATAGCCGTCGCAATTGCGACACATAGCCATCGCAAAATGCCCCCAAATGTATTAGTGCCAATCATACTCATTTCAAATTCAATCTTCATTTCATTAGCAAATTTGTCACTAGCTTCATCTTCTCCTCCAAAGATAATGTCATCAACAAAAATAACTATAACTAACAAACCATTTTCAATTTCTTTTGTGTATAGATTGCTATCAGCTGTTCCTTTTGTTAATCCCAATTTTAACAAATACTTATCCAGTCTTGCATACCAAGTTCTAGGTTCTTGTTTAATTCCATATAAAGCTTTCTTCAATTTACATACCATGTCTCCATCTTGAGTTAAGGGAAAACCTTCAGGTTGCTCAATGTAGACTTCTTCTTCCAGGTCTCCATTCAAAAATGATAACTTCACATCCATTTGATATACTTTGAACTTCTTGTAAGCCACATATGCCAAAAATATTTTTACTGCTTCAATTCTTGCAACAGGTGCAAAGGTTTCTTCATAGTCAATTCCTTCTTGATGTGAGTAACCTTTACATACCAATCTTTCTTTGTTTCTTACTACTTCTCCTCGTTCATTCATCTTGTTTCTGAATACCTATTTAGTTCCAATAACATTTTAGTCTTTAGGTCTAGGGACCAGTTCCCATGTCTTGTTCTTTTCAATATGATCTAGTTCTTCTTTCATAGCATTAGTTCAACTTTCATTTTCACAAGCTTCATTAGTAGTCTTAGGTTCAATTTGAGAAATTAAACATAGCTATTCTTGTGCCTTATTTCGAGTTAGAACTCCTCTTTTGATGCTTCCAATAATTTGTCCACTAAGATGATTTCTTAACAAACTCTTGCTAGGTGTCACTGTCTCAGATCTCTCTTCAGATGTAGGTTCTTCAATGAATTCACTGTGGCTTTCATTCAACAAATCTTTGTCAGTTTCATAAAATAATTTAGTAGATCCAGTGTTAGGTTTAGGATGAGCTTCTTCATCTGATTCATAATCAAGCATTCTTTCCTGAATTTTGAACTTTTCATCAACTTTAACATTTGTGCTTTCAACAATAGTCTTTTCTTTTATTGTAACATCTATATGCTTTTCTTTTCAAAGAATATCCAAGAAATATACCTTCATCACTTCTAGGATCAAACTTTCCAATATCATCATCTCTCTTTATATAACATTTGATTCCAAAAATTCTAAAATACTTAACTGAGGGTCCATGTCCAAACCATAATTCATAAGGTGTCTTGTCTGTGTCTGCTCTAATTTGTACTATGTTCATTGTATACACTGTTGTGTTCACTGCTTCTCTCCATAATATCTTCACCAAATCATTCTCAAACAACATAGCTCTTGCTGCTTCAGTCACTAATCTATTTCTTCTTTCTACAATGCCATTTTGTTCAGGTATTCTAGGGGCTGAATACTGTCTCTTAATGCCATTTTCTTCACAAAAGGTGTTAAACTCTCTAGAAGTAAATTCTCCACCTCTATCAGATCTCAAAAATTTAATCTTCATTCTAGATTCATTATCAACTTTATTCTTAACAATCTTAAAATTATCAAATGCTTCAAATTTTTCTTTAAGAAATGTAATCCACATCATTCTTGTAAAATCATCAACAAGAATCATAAAATATAGGTTTCTCCATAGAATCCTCTAGTCCTGGTAGGACCACTCAAATATGTATGAACAATCTACATCTTCTTTGTAGATGTAAACTTCTGACTAGGAAAAGAACTTCTCTTCTATTTAACTATTACACATTCTTTGCAAATCATGTTAGTAGGCTTCATAATTTTAGGCAAATCTCTTACTACAAGTGTAGTACTTACTTTTACAATGTTATCAAAGTTTATATGACAAAACCTTCTATGCCATAACCAACTATCATCAATCTTAGTAATCAAACATGTTATCTCAATAGGATTCAACTGAAATACATTACCTCTGGTTCTAGATCCGATTCCAATCAGATTTCCATCTTTATCCTTTATCACACAAGTTTTTTCATTAAACCAAACTTGATATCCCTTATCAACTAACTATCCAACACTAAAAATATTATGTTTCAATCCATCCACAAAGTAAACATCATCAATATTAATCTTTTTATCAAGAGTAATAGATCCTATACCTTTAATCAAACAAGGTGCATTGTTTCCAACTCTAACAACTCCTCCATCACATTCATTAAACTTTATGAACTTTTTCATGTCTCCAGTCATATGATGTGAAAAACCACTATCTATAATTGAATTAGCTTTCTTTTCAACTTGAGAAACTAAGGCTTTTTCTTCCTTAACATCAGTTCAGGATTCTCTTCTTTAATTGCTACAAATCCTATGTCATCATTATTCTCAGTATTACTTTCACTTAAAGTTCTTTCTATACTAGCTTCAAGATCTTCATCATTAGCATAATAACATTCCTTAGATCTTCTAGGTTTGAAATTGTTTCTGTACTTTTTAACTCTCTTATGATATTTAGATGCAAAATGACCATATTCTTGACAAGTCTAACATTTAAATATTTTCTTACCGTCTGGTTCTCTTTTCATAAGCAAGGCAATACCTTCTTCAATCTTCTTGTCTTCTTCATTTCTAGATCTGTTGCTACTAGCATAATCTCCGCTCATACTGATGCTTCTTGACAAAGTAGGGCAAACACTAAGAGCACTAAATGTTGTCTCCATTCTAGGTAAGTCTCTTGATAATCTCAAGTTCATTTCTGTTGCTTCCAATCTTCCAAGAAGAGTCTCTCTTGTAAATTTTGTTGTACAAGGTATAACTTGTTCAATCATCTATGTTGTCTACTTAAATACAGAAGTCAATGTCCTCAGAATTTTCCATATCACTTTATTCTTTGTTTTTGTTCCTCCACAAGATTTTATACCTGTAATAATTTATGACATTCTACCAATATAGCTTCTAATAGATTCATCTTCCAACATTCTTATATCTTCAAATGCACATATCCAATTATGTAGTCTAACTCTTTTTGCATGTTCATCACCTTCAAAAGTAGAGTGTAAAGCATTCCAAATTTCATGAGATTTTTTCAAATATTTTACCTGACTGTACTCAATCTCTAGAAGGGCTATCAAAAGTGCTTCTCTTGCAAGTATGTTACACATGAATAGATCTCTCTCATCCATAGTACATGTTTCAAGATTTTCCTATTCAACGATAGTCTTATCATTCTTTGTAATCAACTAATAACCTAGTCCTAAACATAGTAGGTGTATCTTCATCTTTTCTTTCCAGCTATAAAAATTTACTCCATCAAACTTAGGGCTTTCTTTCCTGAAATTTTCCATGGATATCTTTAAGCTGTTAAACTTCTTTTTCAAGGACCTGCTGCTCTGATACCAATTGTTAGAAAGTAAAGTCCACCAAGATAACTAAGAGGGGGGGGTGAATCAGTTATTAGATATTATAACTATTATCATCTTCAACTGCATTAAACCATATAAGAAATATAATTACCAACCATAGAAAGATATTCATACACAATAACACAATGACACAAGATATGTTGACTAGGGAACCTCTTGATCAAAGAGTAAACCCCGGTGGGAATGATGCCCACAAAAGATGCACTAATATGAATATTCCTTGTGAAAGGATGGACTCTGTTAGGAGTCTTATGAAATACATTCAGTAAATATGAATCCCTATTAGGAGATTTTGAATCCCTATTAAAATATTCTAACCCTGTTAAGAGTTATGGAAGACAGAAGGACCCACTGCCCAAACAGCTTCAGGGTAAGATCGCTGAACACACTGTCCAAATAATCTTTGCATTACTCAATAGAATAATATGTTACCTCTTGTCTGACTATGCCAAACTACACTCACTATTACATCATATCTCAATTTCAAATCTATGTACCTTGCATGTCTTCCTTCACAAATTTGCTTTCATACTTAGCTCTTTTCTTCACTTCATGCATACAACATCACACACAACCGCTACTTCCATATCATGACCACTACTCTACAACAACGAAATAAATTCCTTCCTTTATACCACACTCAAATAATTACAAATGAGTCGGCATACAATTACAATATAAAAGTTTCCACACGCCACATCAAAATTACACAAAACTGTCAGCTTCCAAATATAATAAATCTTCACTCGTGTGACCTTGAAGTCTGCACCATCATCCATGTCACTATCAATGTGTCTTCAACTTCCTTTTAATTGTGCAAAACTAGATTCCATTCTGATTAGGAGATATCATTCGATTTCCACAAACCGCTACTAAGGAACACTGCCTGAATACTGCTTCCACCAAAATGCTCATAACTTCCATGAATAAATGAATTACTGTCTATGCTCTTAACCATAGACATATAATACATAAAATAGTATAACCTCAACATCACATAGCTCTAACTGCAGTAACCCACGTGCGCTAATCCAAACTCTGTCTGCTTCTCTACAAGTCTTTGGTAAATCACTGTGTTGACATCAATGACAATCATAGTCATGAATGCAACAACAACTGTTACAAAATGGCTGCCAAACATTTAGCATTTATTCCTAACAGGATGAGGTTCATGTAAGCTAGTCAACTTCTTCCTCCAAGAAGGTTATGTGGACAAGAGAGATGGAATGAAAGTTCCTAAACTTGCTCCATGATCAAGTTCACCTAGGAAGGAAAGGCAAAGGGGGCTTCAAGAAAGAAGCTTGGACAACCATTGAGAGGAAGTTCAATCCTGAGATGAACCTTAATATGTCAAAGGAAAATTTTAAAAATAAGCTTAAAGGATGGAAGCAAGGTTTTAGAGTCATGAGAGAGTTGAAGAATATGAGTGGGTTTGCATGGAATGAAGCTACTCAATGTGTGGATGCTAATGACATGGTGTGAGACAAGCTTCTCAAGGTAACATGTTGTTTTGAATATGTTGGTCTTAGCAATATTTCCTTCTTATTAAGTTAGATACAAGACAAAGATTTAATTCATTCATCATGACAACATGCAGAGAAAAGAATTCAAAAGTGCCAAAGTGTACAAGAGACAACCCTTCCAGTACTACAATGACCTAGCCTTCATTATAGGTAATGACATAGCTAAATGTACTGCAACTACTACTGCACAAGAGATAGAAGAAGGGCCCAATATGGATGGGCCTACCTACATGGATTGTGATGAGGATGCCCTATGAGTACACCTCTTAACACTACACCTGATTTAGATGATGAATTATATCATTCCAATCAATCAAGTGCAAGTGGTCATCCAAATCCTTCAACATCATCACCAAGGAGGGGAAAGAGGAAGAAGGCAACCATGACTGGTTCGTTGGATGTGCTTTGTGAAACTATGAAAAGAATAGAAGAGGACTTTCATTTGCCTCTTCTAATCAAACTGGACAATTCTGAATCAGATTCTATCTTGGATAGTGTCTATGAGGCTCTCAAAGGCATCCCTGATTTGAGTCAACCCACTATGCTAAAAGCATATGACACCTTCATGGTTGAAAAAGAAAGATCCAAAGGGTTCTTGAAAATGAATGAAGATGAGAGGGTGCAGTATATTGCCATGAAGTTTGTAGACCTCTAGCTACTTTTTTTTTTCATTTTAAAGTATTGTTACTTAAACATTGGCAAGGTTAGCCAAGATAATTTTTAAGTTGGCAAGGTTAGCCAAGATACTTGTCTTATCAACACCATACATTGTTTTTGTTTATCAACTTCTACACTATATATGTTGTAGTATAATTTTATGCTATTTCAACCATGATGATATTGTTTTTACTGTTATTTCATGCTATTTCAGCCATGATGATATTATTTTTACTGTTATTTCATGCATTATGATATTTTTCTGCTATTTTAGCCATGATGATATTGTTTTTACTAGTACTTCATGATTATAAATGGAATACACCAAGGAGTAACACATGATGAAGATCAATTATAGCGATAATGCTATTTTATCCATGATGATATTATTTTTATTGTTATTTCATGCATTATGATATTTTTCTACTATTTCAGCCATGATGATATTATTTTTACTGTTATTTCATGATTATAAATGGAATACACCAAGGAGTAACACATGATGAAGATGAGCTCATAATTGTGATATTATTTTTACTATTATTCATGCTATTTCAGCCATGATGATATTGTTTTTACTATTATTTCATGAATGTGATTGTAGCTATGCCTTTAGATGAGCTCATAAACTAACCCCAATGCATATATAGTCTTCTTAGGCTGGATAGACTTCATTCTAAATTCAGTTAATACTAGACTTTAAATTACAATTATGAGTTAAGTTGTCTCTATATTAGCCTTTCTTAAACTAAACCCAATGCATAAATTAGCCTTACAAGGAGTCACATTGGAGTCAATCATGGTTTCAAATCTCATTCCCATCTAACCATCTCTCTCCTTTTCTCTATCTGTCATTTTCTCCTTTTGTTGATGATGCCTAATATTCAAACTGAGACCTCAATTATATATAATGAGTAGATACATGAAAGCCAAAATGAAGCACATTGTAATTAATGTAGGAACAAGAGCTACAAGTCTGAAATCTTTTTTCATTATGATCTACCCTAATTTTTCTAAGCTATCCTTTCTCAAATTCATTATGTATTCTTTTTGACATAGGTCCCCTCTCCATGGACTATCACCATGAATTTCTCTCCACTGTGCTTCTATGACTATAATGGGAGCCTTTCACTCCTCAAAATACACCTAGGTTTCTTAGAACACTAATCCCATGGTGATTGTAGACTAGCATGTCCTCTACCCTATGGGTTACTTATTCCTTCAGGAGAATAACATTATATCTAATAACAGAGAACAAGATCAGGCAGATAAGATTTTTCAGATAAGACTGAAAATGAGAGGTTATTTTGCCAGTTGGGTGTTGGTGGTAATGGCAATGAAATTTTTTTAATGTTACCTACCAGCTTAAAAATGGTCCCCAAGAGGTGCTACTTCTACTAAATTCAGGGTAGGCATTGGTTATCATTGACAGAATTCACTAGAGATTGCAGGACCTTTGCCTGTATTGTAAGAGATCTGATACAATCTTTTATTTCTCTGAGTAAGCAAGTGGCCTCCATGGACAAGCATTTGCAGCTACCTTGTGCACATGTTTTGAGCCTCTCAAGCCATGAAAATTATGATGCTGCTGTTGCATATGGGCAGGTTTTAGCGAGTCCGGACATAAATTAAGAACATAATGCACAAGAAGACTCAAAAAGAAACACAAAAAATGAATGAAAAACAAAAAATTTGTACCTAAAATGTTCATAGTTATCTCTGCTTTGTTTAGGTAGCCATACAATACAAATCCCCCAGTTGCAATGTCATCCTCCCAACACATAGATACATGAAATCCATTCAAGGGTTTTCAAATCCATCAACATGGTTCGAGTTGCATTTGAGAAATCAGTTACATGACTGCCTTGAACCTCTATTGCATCCTTTCCTATTGTTTTAGCACCCCTAGACAAGTTCTAGATCAACCAACTATCCACCGTTCCAAATAATGCATCATTGTCTTTTTCTGATAAGGTGATATTTTAAAAATGATGTAGCAAAACTATGGGGAAAAACATGCTCTTCAAATTGTCAAGGTGGGTTTTTAAAGCTAAAGATATGGTTGTAAGTGAGCATATTCAGAAAATGATAGCAAGTTCGTATTGATTCTTTCACATTATAAGACTGTCAATTGCTTTGCCAATTAATAGAAAGAAGAATTAGAATGACATAATTGGGGACCATTGTACATGATATTTCTATGGGCTACCACTGATTATACATTATTTCATGGCATTCCAAAGAAGCTATAGAAACTCAGCTAACTTTTCAATATCATGTACAACTTACACAACTTTGAGCTGAGCACCATTCTTTTTTAGTGCACGCACAATGATTGAGTGATTTGAGTGCAGTTGTGTCTTTGTAAATATTTTCCTTTTCCTAAAATACTTTTTCCCTCATGAAGTCTAGTTAGAATCAGAAAGGCTTCGAGATGCTGCAAATAGACCCATTATAAACCAAGTGGAGTTGAATGAAGGATCAGGGAAAATAGAGACTTACAGTTTCGAAGTTTCTTTTACCATTATTCCATGATGTTGTATCCATGATTCTAGACTATTTGTCAGTACTATTATTAAACAAATCTAAGAGAACAAATATACCTCAAACACACCTTTTAATACTAATGTTGATCTAAGCTATAGTCAATATGTCGATTATTCAAATGTAAAAAATGTCCAGGGGAGCCAAATATGTCAATCAATCATCCCTCAATACAATGTTCTAATGGCTACTCCTCTCATGCAGAATATGCTTATTGCTACCAAATTTGAAATTCCCGAGGCCCTTCTACTTATAGAGACAACTTAACTCATAATTATAATTTAAAGTCTGGCTTGTCAATTATGCCTAAGAAGACTATATATGCATTGGGCTTAGTTTATAAGCTCATCGATAATCCATTTGGATGTTGCATGCTACTCAAGCTATGTAGTTTTTGAGCACATTCAAAATAGTTGTTCAGTTGAAGAAATCTTGAGTGAATGTGCCCAAGCCCTTCTACTTAAACTATTGCATAGAGACAACATAACTCATAATTTTAATTTAAAGTCTGGCTTGTCAATTATGCCTAAGAAGACTATATATGCATTGGGCTTAGTTTATGATAGTGGTAGCTCAGAGAATCTGGTGAGATTAGAATACATGGTTTGTTGTTGTAGCAATTCACAAAAACTACAAGCTGGAGTAGTTTTTGAAAATAGTACTCCAGCTTGTACAAATTTTGTACATTGCTCCAACACCTACTTTTATGGTTGCCATCTTATATACATGTTGACAGTTCTTTGAGTACACATATGTTGTTCATAATTTCAACTTACAATCTATATTTTTGATGACTACACATATTTCTAATGTTACTCCTTGGTGTATTACATTTGTTATTATGAGTATAGATGTGTTATTAGATCCTTTCAGTTTCAAATAGAAAGTCTCTTTAATCAACCATGGATTGTTAGAGTATATTTGATTATGTGGAGTTTCTAAAATTTTATGAAGTGTATTTGAATGAACTCTCATTACTTCTTCACCGCTTCAAACTATTTGTAGTACCCGAGTAAGATGATAGTACTGTGCTATGCCCTTTTCAGGCCTGGGAATATAGTGGTGAGAGATCAACGACTTCGATGTCCCTCAATTCAAGTCCAATCAACATATAAAAAGGACAAAGCATGCAGGGCAACGAAGATAGCAGATAAGAAATTAGTTGCGCAAGAAGTGGCCACGACTGAGAAGCACAGTAGTTACAGATGATCATGTAGGCAGTACTTGATTCGAGACAAATCGAAGCTGTGGATCACAAAACCAATATCCTCCCATACTCGAAAAGGGGTATAGGCCTACAACATTTCATCTTTCTTGGGAACTCCCAATTGTTTTAAGCAGAGAAGAAGTTATGAGAGGAATTGTAAAAATGAAAGTAAAAGTAGTAGAGTCGTTGAATATTCTCATGTTGAACATTAGTATGTTTCTTTTTATTGCAATTATAATTAGTTCCTTAGTAATTGATTTTTATTGCATCGTTGTCTTTGGTTTGTCATTTTGTTTTGAGTGTCATTAGTATAGCGTCCATGACTTCGATGAATGTGCCTATGTGTCAATGCAGTGTTGGGCCATGCATGCTGAGGATGTCACGCACAACAACTAATCCTGGGTGTCAATTTTGGTGTTGCCCAAATAGGAAAAAGGTCTAGATATGTAATTATATTTTATGTTTATAAATAATGTGACAACTAATCATTTTAGGAAGAACTGATGTAGTTTTGGTTTTGTAGGGCAATAGTGGATGTCAATACTTCTGGTGGGTTGATCAAACAACATTTACGTCTACCCCATCTACATCTATACCTGATGTAGGAAATGATTGCAACTTGTGCAAGGCTCGAGAGGCAGATAGTGCCGCCAAGATTGCTTCAATGGCGAAAGCAGAAATCATGTTTCTGCGATGCCTTCTTTGTGTAGTTTGTGCACTACTTTGTTGGGACCATATGCGTAAATGTGGTTAACAGATGGCTATTGTAGATACATGAAGTTTTTTATAATTTCAAGTAGATACATTGGACATATTTTGATAAACTCGTGAACTTTTTTGTTGTTTATGACTTTGTTATGATTTTGAATATAAAATTAAACAAAATTAAATATTAACCTTATTAAAAAAAATTGAAAAATATTTTTGATTTTCTATATAAAATTAAATAAAATAAAAAAATAAATATTTATGATTTTTTCTATAAAATTAAATAAAATAAAAAAATTAATGAAAAAAAAATTAATAAAAATAAATTATTATATTAAAACAATTCAAAAAATTAAATAAAAATCATACTCAAATTTCAATTCCAGTTTCAAAAAGTGGAACCAAACTGAAGAAATACATCTTCTCGCTCAACCAAACGGTCCAAACTATAATCCGGAAATGAAAAACTGGATTATCAAATCCATAATTTGACCATTTCCAGCATTTGATCAAATACAGCATTTCCTAATTCCCGCTACCAGGCTGGCCCTTAATGCCCTACTAACACATTTCTCTCTCATAGGTGTTGTTATCAGTTACATTTAATCGTGTGGAGAATTCAAGTAGTGAATAAAAAATTAGTACTATAGGTAGTACATTAGTAAAGTTTCAATAGAATTTAGGTGTGAAACCCTCCAAGAATGGTAATATTGTCATTCCGTGTAACCCAAATAGCAGCGATCCGTCTCAGGTTAGCGCCTGACTTGATTCAACATTCCCTGTCTAGTTTCAATCGTTAAAATTGTTTTAGATTCGACGGTTATCTTGAATCATTTTTTTAGGTCGATAAATGATAGTTCATGTTTGACTGGATTCCATTTTTACATATTTTTCAATTTTAATATCAATTAATTGAAACAACAAGCTTCTTCTCGCAAATATTTAACACCTTGCTTGACAACAATGGACGAAGGTTTATATCACAAGGATCGTCATTCATATCATTTAAGTCGGCGGTGGACTTTACAAAATGTTGGAAATGGAGGTTTCATGTGTGCCACCGATGATGGCGTTATTGGGACTAGTATGGTGAGACTTCAAGCCAGACCTTTTTATGGTTTATGGTTTAGGGTTCTGCTGCTCTACTTGGTTTGTATTTGACTTGTATTTGAGACTATAAGTGTGAGAATTCAGACAGTACTTTTTAGTGTTTTAGGGTTTAGAGTTTTGCTGCTGGTTTGTGTTTATTGCAATAAATTATAACAGTTCTTATACTTGTTTTTTTTATTTGAAATTAAAGGGTGAGATTTCAGGTAGTACTTTTTAATGCTTTAAGAATTAGGGTTTTGCTGCAGGTCTGTATTTACTGAAGTAAAAATGTAATTGTTATAACAGTTATTATGCTTCTTGATTTGTATTTGAAACTAGAAGATAAGACTTCATAGAGTACCTTTTTATATTTTAGGTTTTAAGGTTTTGATGATGGTTTGTGTTTAGTTCTCCAGTTATTATGCTTGTTGGTTTGTATTTGAGACTAGAAGGGTGACACTTCATACTATACCTTTTTATGTATTAGGATTTAGTATTTTGCTGCTGGTTTGGCTGTACCTTTTTATGCTTTAGTGTTTAGGGTTTTGCTGTCCCTTTGTGTTTACTGTAGTAAAAGTGTAGCTGTTATATTAGTTATTATGCTTTTTGGTTTGTATTTGATTTGTATTTGTTGGAGCAAATCTGTTTGCTAAGTAGGAGAAGTGTACCAACACCCATCATAGAAATATTTAATTTTTTGTACCCACATATCTTAAACTATACATTGAATTTCCATGATTTTTTTATTGTTTCTGTATGAAGTAACTGCTCATATAGTTATTGTTCTAGCTTATGAGTAACGCTGCAGAATCTAATAAGTGCTGAAAGATCAAAAAATGGTCATTTCAAAGTGTTTCTCAAACATAGATCTTTTGTACCATTATCTGTTCATTTAGACAACCAAAAAAATTGCACAATTGATCCAATACTTTTACAGGAATGCTCAAATAATCTTGCAATTACAAATGCTACAGTGCATTATTGATATGAATAAATCTACATAATTGATTTAATTATTACTTTTTTCAAAAAAAAAAAATCAATTAATAGCGCATAGATAATTTGCTGGTGCTTCCCCTAACAATTACTTTATTTATCTATAATTTCTTTTTAAAATTTTACCAATAGAAAAACTATATTTTTGAGTTGCGTGATGTTTCTAAGTGTTCTTCTACAGATGGAAACAATGGAATGTCGATGGAGTATTGAGCATATAAGCAGTTCCTGTAACTCTACGATCATTCGGCACATCACTAATACCTCTTTCAGAGCTATAACAGCTGTGGACAAGGATAAGTCTTTTCTCTCTGTCTCTCGTAGATGCAGTTGTTGATTCATTTAATGGTGAAATGAATAGAAATAGCCTCTGAATTCAGGTGCTAAACTCATAATCGTCATTATCTGTATCCGCATTAACACCTTTGGACGAAGAGTAAATTGTCTGAAAAATATGAAAAATACGGTAGGGTAGTTGTTGTTAATTTTGTACACTTGCAAATCTTAAATGGTAAGTTGGATTTAATGAATTTTTTGTGGTTTTTTGTGTGATTTAATTGTGCATAGTTATTGTTTTAATCAGACGTTTGTGGGATTTATAAGGGTCAAAATATGGTCATTTCAAAGTGTGTCTTACTTAAAAATGCTTCAATATCCTTGCACTACAACCACTTCAAAAATTGAAGTTACCAGTTTTCCATAATCTATGTTGAAATCTAGAATAATTGAATGACCTAAAAAATGGTTTAAAAATAAAGGTTACACAATCAAATCTAGAAGTAGTTGAATGACTTAAAAAATTATCAATACTTGAATGACCTAAAAAATGGTTTAAAAATAAAGATTACACAATCAAATCTAGAAGTAGTTGAATGACTTCAAAAATTATCAATACTTATGTACAAATGTTTTAGTAGTCATTCAAAAATATCCATTACTATGGGTACAAGTGGATCACTATTGGTGCATGATATATTTATTAATGGACTTTTAGTTATCAATTTTTTTTGAGAGAAAGTTAGTAATTGAGAGAGTTGGTACACAAAATGTGGTAATTGGTGCTCTTCTCCCATAATTGATATGAAAGAATTGTTGATGTTTGTAGCATCGGTCAGATAAATAATATTGACTATATGATTTATGAGAAATGATTTATTATATATATTGATATATATAATAATTGATATTATTATATACATTGATATATATATGTATATATAAAGTTAGGTTATAATTATTCTCATAATAAATAAATAGTTAAATTGATAAAATAATTATTATTATTATTATGTAAATATTAGATAAATTAATATAATACTCAAGAGATATTATATATGTGTGTGTGTGTGTATAATCATAATTGTCATTATATTAATTACATAATAATGAATAGACATGCCCCTTGAAGGGACATGTCACTTCTTGGCTCATTCTTAATATAAATGCAAGAGATTGTTGCATTTGGAAAACACATACAATGAGATAGTGCTATTACATTTGCAATGATCCTAGAACCTTAACAAAAATTATAGTTGGTGTTAATATTTTTGAATAAATAAAATTAGAAACTTTTTAGTTACACTAACAAATCTATACAATACAAATTGGAGTTTATTTATTTTTTGAAAACATAGAGATAAAAAGAAAAATTCAAGGAAGAAAAAAATGAAAGAATAAGAAGATAATCGACACCAATCTTTAAAACAACATCAATATATATAGGTGCACAAAGTTTGTAGATAATTCCAACATCACCAATGATTCCACAAATATTAGAAATGAGTTGTATTTGTTGTTCAAAAACTAGATGCAATGACAACCAATTACACGTATTAAAATCTCATAGATCTCTAAGTTCCATATTGATGCTTTTTTATACATAAATTATGACTGCCTTAGAAGGAATAAGGCTAAAGACTGCACATGATACAATATATGTGTATTCCACCAAATGGAAGAAGTAGAGAAGCTAAAACCATGTTTTAAGAGAGGAATTTCTCCATCTTAAAAGATGACAAATATTTTGCTAAGCCTTCCAAATGGATTAGAGGGGAGGTGAAGCTGTTGTAGAGAAGAAATGAGCACAAAGAATTTTTTTTTAAAAGCCCACAACTTGCCATTTGATTCTAATTGAGGGAAGTTTAATAATATTTTGAACAAGATTTTTCCAAGGTTCATCCCATTTTACAGCTTTGATAATCCATTTAGCTGCTAAGAAAATCCCTTGAGTTTTGAGATCTAATAATTTGAGGCCCCCTTTGCTCTTGGGTTGAATGCAATGAGTCCATGAATTGACCATAAATCCCAAGCTTCCACCCATGTTGCTATTCTGTTAAGTCCATACAAATTGATGAATAATTTTAATTAATTTCTTGTATCCTTTCATAGAAGGCATCTAATAGAATGAATAGTAAACATGAGTGGCAAGAAAAAATTCGTTAACAATGTGAATTTTTCTAGCTGAAGAGAGAAATTTGTTTCTCTATATAAAAAGTTTAGATTTGATCCTACTAAGATACCAACTCCACATATTGGAAAAGGAAACACCAAGGAAAAAGGGTATCCCAAGATACCTCATGATTTGCCCATGTTTGATCTGCTTCCATTCTCAAGGAATCTAATGGGGAATATGCCCAGTTTGAATCATGAGAATTCTAGTTTTGTCATGAGCAAGAATAGATCCAAAAAGAACACAATATATTTCCAAAATATCCATCTCATCAACATTGTGAGAGTTGATAACAATAAGGTTTTAAGGGATGGGTATTAGTGAAATGAGCTTCATTTTGTTAGCACTTTATAACATGTAATCCAATGCATCAATTATTAGCACATATAGATAAGGAGCTAAAGGACATCCTTGACTAATGGATCTTTGTAAAGGAGTCATTATATTGTTAATAAAAATTGGTATATTTGCATCTTGAAACAACATTTGAACATGGACTTGAATTTTAGGACCAAACCCCAATCATTGGACCATGTTAAGAATAAAACTCTACTAATCAAAATCAAATTTTATAAGAATAGCATTCTAACTGATTTGCTCTATTAGCTCAAATTAACATCCACAATTTAACATTTGCCTGACTATTAAATAAGACAGCGGGCAAACTCCCTACAAAATGTACTAAAACACATATTTTTTAAAGAAAAATCTAAAAATGACTAAAGCCCAATTTTTTTTTCCAGATTTTTTATAGATTTACAACACTAGATACAAATCATGAAGATGATATGCTAATTTCCATTATATTTTTCACATTTTCAAAAATACATTTCCATTATAACTCATAGATGCTGCCCACCTAGTTGTATCTACGGATAATATTAACGCCTTACTGACACATTTCTCTCTCTCGTAGGTGTTGTTCAGTTACATTTAATCGTGTTGAGAATTCAAGCAGCGAATAAAATATCAGTACTATAGGTAGTAGTTGAATCGTTCAACATTAATTTCCTGATCAATAAATATACAGATGCTTCCTCCGCAGAAAAGGAAGTTGAACTTAATATATGGAGAAAATAAATGCCTATAAAGGTTTCGTCTCTGTTTTCTCTTGAATTCATTTGTAGTACTAGGTAATTTTCTGACTGTATTCCGGTGCTGTGCAGAAGCTTGACAACGCTAATGACTAAAGTGAATGTGCATTTTAGTGAGTCGGATTAACTGATTACGATCACATTCGTAAAGTTTCAACAGAATTTGGGTGTGAAACCCTCCAAGAACGGTAATATTGTCAATCTGTGTAACCCAAATAGCAGCGATCCATCTCAGGTTAGTGTTTGACTTGATTCAACATTCCCTGTCTAGTTTCAATCGATAAAATTGTTTTAGATTGAACGGTTATCTTGAATCGTTTTTTTTAGGTCGATAAATGATAGTTCATGTTTGACTGGATTCCATTTTTACATATTTTTCAATTTTAATATCAATTAATTGAAACAACAAGCTTCTTCTCGCAAATATTTGACACCTTGCTTGCTTGACAACAATGGAAGAAGGTTTATATAACAAGGATCGTCATTCATATCATTTAAGTCGGCGGTGGACTTACAAAATGTTGGAAATGGAGGTTTCATGTGTGCCACCGATGATGGCGCTATTGGGACTAGTATGGTGAGACTTCAAGCTAGACCTTTTTATGGTTTAGGGTTTTGCTGCTCTATTTGGTTGGTATTTGATTTGTATTTGAGACTGTAAGAGTGAGACTTCATACAGTACTTTATAGTATTTTAGGGTTTAGAGTTTTGTTGTTGGTTTGTGTTTATTACAATAAATTATAACAGTTATTATACTTGTTGGTTTGTATTCGAAACTAGAAGGGTGAGACTTGAGGTCATACTTTTTTATATTTTAGGAATTAGGGTTTTGCTGCAGGTCTGTGTTTACTGAAGTAAAATTGTAACTGTTATAACAGTTATTATGCTTCTTGATTTGTATTTGAAACTAGAAGGTGAGACTTCATAGAGTAACTTTTTATATTTTAGGGTTTAGGGTTTTGCCTCTAGTTTGTGTTTAGTTCTCCAGTAATTATGCTTGTTGGTTTGTATTTGAGACTAGAAGGGTGACACTTCATACCATACTTTTTTATGTATTAGGATTTAGTATTTTGCTGCTGGTTTGGTTGTACCTTTTTATGCTTTAGAGTTTACAGTTTTGCTGCCCCTTTGTGTTTTATTGCAGTAAATGTGTCACTATTATATTAGTTATTATGCTTTTTGGTTTGTATTTGATTTGTATTTTTTGGAGCAAATCTGTTTGCTACCTAGGAGAAGTTTACCAACACCCATCATAGAAATAATTAATTTTTTGTATCCACATATCTTAAACTATACATTGAATTTACATGATTTTTTTTATTGTTTCTCTATGACTTAACTGCTCATATAGCTATTGTTCTAGCTTATGAATAACCCTGTAGAATCTATTAAGTGTTGAAAGATCAAAAAATGGTCATTTCAAAGTGTTGAAAGATCAAAAAATGGTCATTTCAAAGTGTTTCTCAAACATAGATCATTTGTACCATTATTTGTTCATTTAGACAACCAAAAAATTTGCACAATTGATCCAATACTTTTACAAGAATGCTCAAATAATCCTGCAATTACAAATGCTATAGTGCATTATTGATATCAATAAATCTGCATAATTGATCTAATTATTACTTTTTTTTAAAAATATCAATTAATAGGGCATAGATAATTAGTTGGTGCTCTTCCCCCTAACAATTACATTATTTATCTATAATTTGTTTTTAAAATTTTACCAATAAAAAAATATATTTTTGAGTTGTGTGATGTTTCTAAGTGTTCTTCTGCGGGTGGAAACAATGGAATGTTGATGGAGTATTGAGGGTATAAGCAGTTCCTCTAGGCCCCATTTGTTTGTGGGAATTGGGCTGGAATTGGCGATGGGACTTCCGCTTTCGAGCTGAATCTGCCGTTTGGTTGTTAACATTGAAAATCGGGTTTTTGTTTTCAAATTCTCATTTCGTGTGAACTTTTGGAAGTTCCACTTCCACTCAAATAGGTGGAATTCATTTTTAAAACCCATTTTTGTGTTTTATGCATTGCATTTGATATTTTTTCGGGTCTGGTGACTTCCGCATTACAAACCCAACAGCATCCGGTGACTTCTGCATTTACAAACCCAGCAACGTCCATTTTAGTTTCTGCTTTTTTCGAAGGGTTTCGTGGGTCTTACCCAGCAGCGTCCATTCGACAGTTTCCACTTTTTTCAAAAGGTTTTGTGGGTCTTCATCTTCACAGTGCTAGGCCTATCGCGTCTTCGCATTGGGTCCTCATCTTTGCAGTGGGTGTTTTGTTGGTCATTTTTGTGTGGATCAAGGAAAGTCTATTGAGATCCTACGGCATCACTATTAGTAGGGTTTATGTTGATGACAAGTGTTTGAATGACAAGTGTTTGAGGAGGTGTGTGGACAAAGGTATGGCATTGGAAACCTTTGATTTTTCTCTTTCATGGTGAATGTGTTCATTCACCTTTGTATCTACCTTTCGTTGTGGGAAAATGTGGTATTTGTAGAGGCCAATTGACACTCAAATGTTACCTTTATCTGCCAATTTGTTAGCAGCCATTTCTTTGGGAGTAATAGTACTAAATCTTTGAGTTTACATTTATGTGATCAAAATAGTTATTATTTGAAATTTGTACTGCTACAAAATCTAGAATAAACCCTAAAATGGGGAAAAAATTGCTCAAGAACCCTTCAAAATATTTTATTTATTTCCAAAAAAAATCAGAACAACCTTTTACAATACCAATATACAGCTTTAAATATTTTTAGCCATTGTAGGATCTGTATGATTGTATGCTCTGTAAACTGGAGTGTATACTGTAACCACAAACACAAGTGTATACTGTAACTAGTGTATACATTAACCACAAACACAAGTGTATATTGTAACTAGTGTATACATTAACCACAAACACAAGTGTATATTGTAACCACAAACACAAGTGTATACTGTAACCAGTGTGTACTCACTAAAATAGCTTGATTTTGCTGCCATCACTAACAATTTCACTTAAATAGCTTGAAGATCTTGGTTGCTAACTACTACCTCTAACTCTAGCCAAACTAACAAACATTCTAGGCATTAATGAGAGAAGATTGACCACTAATAATTACGACTCTCCTTTCTTAGTCAATATCAACTTCAAAAACTAGATTAAAAGATATTTTCTTTCCCCCATTTAAACTTTAAATTCAAATTCTCATGTAAAAAATGGTCATGGAAGGATATATTAAAAAATACTCGTTGTCTTATCCAGATTAGATTCATTACATCACATGTCCTAAAAAATCCATCTCAATAAAAAAACATCATGAAAATTCCAAGAGTTGTTCAAACTTTAAAAGAACTTTCTCTCGCCCTACTCTTCTAGATTGCACCAAGAAAGAAACTTCATGAAACACATTCGACAACCTATTTTGGTTAGAATAACCACTGATTGCCACAAATATCTAATTCCTAATAAACCATATTAAAGATCAAATTAAAAAATAACTTTACTCTCTAAAACAAGATTTTTAACTTAAATGAGAAGCTATTGTGCTAAGGAAGATCAAATTTATCATTACCTTATCCCCTATGACTCCATCTCAAGATTTGATCTTAAAAGAGACTCGCTTTGTCCAACTACTAACTCAAAGACCTCAAGGCCTAATATTCTATAAGCCCTTTGGTAAAATTACTTAATTAACTCAACATGACAAATGATAAATAAACAAAACTAAGGAAACTTCCAATTAGTCATCATTTTCCCCACTTAAACACCATCTCAAAGTATATTTCAGATACCTATTTTTTATCAACACATTTCAAAAACCTATTGATAAAGCCCTATTTAGTGCCAATACACGCTTACTATTTTTTCTATTAGCCCCCAAATTTTCCATTTGATCTGTTATTGTGTTTGCTTCTCTATAAATATGGTTAAAAATAAATGATTCAAAGAACTTAAGAAGATCTTGTGCTCTTCCCAACAGGGAATTTAATGTCCAATTCATTGCTGATCTAGTTTTAAGAGCATTGATGCTTAAAGTTGGGTCTCCTTCTATCTCTAACTTCTTGACTCTAATTTCTATATAGTTAAGGAAATCTTCTTGTAGATCCTTAATTTATGCAATGTTATTTGTATCCTTCTCAAGATACTTTGTCAATTTAGCTACTGTAAAACCATCCCTTGAGTGAACTACACAAACTACTCTTGAGACCCCTGGATTGCCTCGAGAGGCTCCATCAAAATTCAATTGATACTAGCCTTATTTAGGGGGAAACCATACACTTTGAGCTCTTATAAACTTGCTTCTCTCCTCCACTTCCAACAAAGGGTGGTATTATTCATCCAAACCATATGCCTCTGATCTTATCATCCCAGTAGTGAATTGTGTGTCTTGATGCTATATTTTGCTAGTCTATTATTTACCACCTCTATAATAGCCACTTCTAATTTATTCAAAAAGGCTTCCCATGACATTTTTCCCTTGAAAGATTCTATGATTTATTTCCTTCCATAATTCCTAAATTAGCAATGATGGAGAAGAAATCCATAGAAAACCATATAGACATGATGTGTATATTGTAACAAGTGTATAATACATTGCTTAACCACAAACACAAGTGTATACTATAACCACAAACACAAGTGTATATTGTAACAAGTGTATAATACATTGCTTAACCACAAACACAAGTGTATACTGTAACCACAAACACAAGTGTATACCGTAACTAGTGTATACTGTAACCACAAACACAAGTGTATACCATAACTAGTGTATATTGTAACCACAAACACAAGTGTATACTGTAATAAGTGGGTAAAAAATTGCTCAAGAACCCTTCAAAATATTTTATTTATTTCCAAAAAAAAGAAGAACAACCTTTTACAATACCAAGATACAGTTTTAAATATTCTTAGCCATTGTAGGATCTGTATGATTGTATGATCTGTAAACACAAGTGTATACTGTAACAAGTGTATAATACATTGCTTAACCACAAACACAAGTGTACATTGTAACAAGCGTATAATACATTACTACCAATATCTCCTCACTCAATTCGTTGTGTTTTTCCACATTTCAGGCCATTGATGGATCCTATTAAGAATATTGGCGTTCTAGGATGGGTAGCTGTGGAGACCACATATTCTCGTCTTCTCATAGCTCTTATTGGTTGTGTTGTTGTAGCCACAGTAGTGGTGGCCCAAGAAGCCAGTGCACAAAAGGGTAAACCAAAAAGAAAAGGAACTTTGTTTTATAGAATGGTTATTCATTCCAACGATGTGGATTGTCATGATCAAATTTGCATGAGTAGGGCAGCCTTCTTTCATCTAGTTACTATCCTAAGGCTGAAAGGAACCTTGACAGATTCGATACACTTGATGTTAGAAGAACAACTTGTGATGTTCCTCGACACCCTTGGCCACAATTTGAGGAATTGCAAGATTGCCCACAACTTTGGGCACTTAGGAGAGACAATCAGCCGATACTTCCACAAGGTGTTGAGGGCTATCTTAGGACTCCACAAGGATTTCTTTCTACCACCTAGTCCAAACACTCCTCCTGAAATTAGTGGGAATGAACGTTTTGATCCATTCTTCAAGGTATTTATTGTGTTGTTACAAATTTCTTGTATGGATTTTATCCTTATCATAGTATTGGTTGACCGTAGAATTTATGATTGTATCATATCATATAGGATTGTGTTGGAGCTATTGATGGAACCCATATAACAGTCACTGTCGATGTCGACATGCAGGGTAAATATCATGATAGAAAAGGCAACCTCTCACAAAATGTTATGGGTGCGTGTTCCTTCGATCATAAGTTTCAGTACTATCTTGCTGGTTGGGAAGGGTCTGTCATAGATAGTCATGTTCTAGCTTCAGCTCTATCAAGAGCAGATCCTCTTGTTGTTCCCCTCGGTAAGCCAAATCATAGTTTAATATACTCAAGGGTACAATCAATATTTTTCATTTTAATAATATTCTTTATTTATGTAGAAATTTTTTTTCTAGTGTATGTTGGATATCCCAATGCACCTGGATTTCTTGCTCCTTATCGGTGTACACGCTACCACCTGAAGGAGTTTTCAAGAGAGAATCCAATAAACTCTCGAGAAGAGTTGTTCAACCATCGACACTCCTCTCTTAGAAACTCAGTAGAGTGTACATTTGGTATTCTCAAGCAACATTTTCCAATCTTGAGGCATGCCACATCTTATCTTATCATGACACAAGCCCATATTGTATTAGCATGTTGCATACTACACAACTACATTATGTTAGAGGATGACATTCCATCAGAAATTGTCACCGAAGAGGAAGATGATCGTGATGGGATAGATGTACCAATGCTAGAGACATATGGGTTGTCTCAGCGTGATAGAGACTAGTGGGCACAGTTTCAAGATGATATAGCAAGTAGAATGTGGGAAGAGTACAGATCCCAAGAATAGTTGTTCTTGTATGAGTCAAGACTACATGATGGTTTCATTTTTCTTATGTTTTTCTCTACAAGTATTGGACTTGTATGGGTCAATGTGTTTTATTTGAGTAAACTGATGTATGAAGATACTTTGATATACATGATGGTTTCCTTTTTCTTCTCTTTCTATCTGCAAGTATTGGACTTGTATGGGTCAACGTGTTTTATTTGAGTAAACTGATGTATGAAGATACTTTGATAATAATGATGGTTTCCTTTTTCTTCTCTTTCTATCTGCAAGTATTGGACTTGTATGGGTGAATGTGTTTTATTTGAGTTAATTGATGTATGAAGATACTTTGATACCATTAACAACAATTTGTATACACAACATACACAGATTTAATGATGTCCATGGATGAAACTGGTAACACGAGCCATATATCTCCTTCCTCAAAGAAGATAATGTGGACAAAGGAAATGGAACGCAAGTTTCTAGACTTGCTCCTTGAGCAAGTACAACTAGGAAAAAAATGTGACGAAGGCTTCAAAAAAGAAGCATGGTCCACAATTAAGAGGCAGTTCAATGCTGATATGAGTCTTAATCTATCAAAAGACAACTTTAAAAATAAGTTGAAACCTGGAAGCTTGCCTATAGAGTGATGAAAGAGCTTAGGAATACAAGTGGTTTCACACTAATACATTTGGGGTGAAATTGCGACGGCAATTTGCAACGGCGGGCAAATGTTATGTCTTTTTGGCTTTTTTTTTTTCAATTATACCTCGACAACGTTGCAATTGCGACGTTAACGGGATATAAGAAAAAAAAAGAAAAGAAAACGTTGGTCATTTCTATAATAGCGCCGAGAGGGATTTTTGCAGCCGTTGGACGAGGAGATTTATGCGGCTAGGCATCTTTGTGGTGAAAGGGATCTACTGGATTGTACATTCAGAATCCAAAAGGCCGAGAAAGGTATGATTTTAAACTTCACTTCCTCCTCGTTTTGTGTCACCCTCTCTTCCCTTTATCATGCAAACCTTATATTTAAGGATATGCAACATGATCTCGTTTAACAAGAAAAATGTTTCTGCTATTTCTTCTCAGAAACCCTTCTTCAAACCCTAATTTAGCATCGGGTAGTTTTGGCTGGCCGCTACTAGGTGAGAGTCTACTATTTCTAGCTTTCCAAAGGGCCAATGCATTTCATGAATTTTTGGAGTGGAGGATGAAGGCCCATGGAGGAGATATCTTTAAAACCCACTTGCTCGGATCCCCTAGAACTGTATTGTGCAGTCTTACGAGATATCATGTATGCTATGTGACAATTGCAGGTATGCTCATGTCTATTGCTGTGTATTTTCTTTAGAAGATTCATTTTGATATGTATACGGAGGCAAGTTTTCATAAATTTTGTTTCATAATGCGTCTGATCATATCAATGGGTCAACAATTTTTTTGGTTACAATTCATACTCTAGCACCATTTTATATCATTGAACTGTTGTGGGATAGGATGCCATTTTGTTAAGCAAGTCATCATGGCATTGAAATTGATGTGTTGCTCCTCCTTATTCAACAATCTACAATCTAAGTGACCAACAGTTCAACCCAAACTGAACTACTGGTCATATTGAAAGAACTTTTCCTGCCTATACAATTTTGCTCATCAATCACTGCTTTATACTTTATTCTGCTCACTGGTCCATTAAATTGAATTGCATATTCAAGTTCTAAGATAACCCAGCTTGTAGAATCATAAACAGGTAAAGGGATTTTACAAGGCATGGACAATCATGTTGCTAATGGAGACTCTCTCCCACAGGGTAGAATGAGATGAAATTCATTTTTTACAGTGAAATTCTAACCGCATATTTTCTGTAGCAGATTCATTTGATATGTATACGGAGGTGGAGATTTTTTAAATTGTGTTTCATAATGCATCTGATCAGATCAATGGGTCAACAAGTTTTTGAGTTACAATTCATATTCTGGCACCATTTTATATCATTGAACTGTTGTGGGACATGATGTCATTTTGTTAAGGATTTCTGTCTTCTTCATTTTTCCCCTCTCCCACAACCCCACAAATTTGGTTTTCAAATTCACTTCTACCAAAATGGATTTTATTTTATATAGCGTATAATCCCATAAATTAACAGATGTTTTATGATGTATAATCCTAGAAACTCAGAAATCTTTTATGGCATAAGCCTACAAACTCTTCTTGAATTTATCATTGGTGGCACTTTTATGGGTAGTGAGATTGCAAGCTAGCCAAAGGGCCTGAAATGCTTGCGAGCGTTAGCTCTTTAGATAGGGCTCTACCTCACAATTATGCACAGAGTAGTACATTTGTAGTATAGTCAACAAAAGCACAAAAAACCCAACCAACAAAACCACCACCTTGGATGGACTTGATAGGTACTCCCAATAAAGTTCAGACAACTGAGTCTTAATCTTGATTTTATAGTAATTTTTTATGAGCACTTCTTTGATTTACTTACTAGGTTCTATGTCCCTTATTCTTGTCATAATAAACACATTTCTTATCCTTATTTTGGTTTTTATTACCATCTAGATTGAAGTGTTTGGAGTACTTCAGACTATAGGCTAAATCGTAAAATCTCTCAAAAACTTAAAATTCTAGACACTATACTTTTTGCATGTTTGATCAGTCAAAATTTGGGATTAATTACTCCAAATGGTAACTGTTAATTAGTTCATGATTTACTCTAGTTCTTGGAACTCTAGTATATTGGTTACTTAATTTCGAATATACCAACACTGGTTTTTTGCATGTGTACCCATTGATATTTTAAAGGTGTGTATTCACACATCTTTGAAGGAATGATGTTTTCTCTACATTATGGATTTGTTATCCATGCAAGAAATCTTTTGCCAGAGTTGGGATGTTAATTAGTTTTTACTTATTTTTCATGAAATATGTTGTAAATGTTAATGAGATTTTTTTATGCTATATTATTGGCTGAATAAACAATTTCGTAAGGTAGTCATTAAGTTTGTAATTGTAGTTTCGTGAAATTACACCTTTGACTTGTAATATTTTTTGCATGTAATATATGAATTCACTATTGATTCCAGGTGCATTAAGGGAGGATGAAATCAATATTGTCAAGGTGCATAAAGGGGGGATAAAGCCAATATTAATTTTAGGTGAGGTTAATAAACTATACTAAGGCAATGACCCATAAATTCTTAGTTATATTTGGATTCATATTTTGTTTTTATTCAGATTCATATTTTGCTTTTCCTTTTTATTTTTCCATTTAATTATTCTAATCAAACATACAGGTCAATAATATAGGTTAATTATATGTTGTTGGAAATATGAATTATACATGCTATCTTTGAAGAAATAGATAAATCAATGTGATTCATACAAAAAAATAGATTGGTACAAACACACACACACACACACATATATACACATAGATATATATATATATCTATATGTATATGTGTGTGTGTGTGTGTGTGTGTGTGTACCAATCTATTTTTTTGTATGAATCACATTGATTGATCTATTTCTTCAAAGATAGCATATATGTGTGTGTGTGTGTGTGTGTGTGTGTGTGTGTGTGTGTGTACCAATCTATTTTTTTGTATGAATCACATTGATTGATCTATTTCTTCAAAGATAGCATGTATAATACATATTTTCAACAGCATATATATATATATATATATATATATATATATATATATATATATATATATATATATATATATATATATGTGTGTGTGTGTGTGTGTGTGTGTGTGTGTGTGTGTGTGTGTGTGTGTGTGTGTGTGTGTGGCCATATATATTCATGTATTTATACATACATATACACACACACACATGCATGTGTATATATATTACAAACAGACTGGTTAATATTTTTGTACATGTGCATATATATGGACGCATGTGTGTAAAATTGGATGTATATGTAAGTAGATACATAATAGATAGACATATGGAGCATGCATACATATTTGGACCAAAAACTTGGAGTAATATTTAAATATATAGATATGGACCAAGCATTGAATTGGAAAAATATAATGTTCAAGTTACATTGTAATGAGAAGAGCAAAATGCATGGCATGATGAATCATCTACCTGCCTTACAAAAAAATACAAATTTCTGGGACCTCTATAAGTAAATAGGGGAATGGTTTTTCTTCTACAAAATATAAAAAAAAAAAATTTGTCAAATAATCATACTAGTTCTGATGGAAAATTTTACTACACCATCCATGGGGGAAGCATGGAGCAATGACCATCCGTAGCAGTGGTTGCAATGTCAGAACTTGATCCTGCATTTGTTTTCTCCTTGGAAGGTGTTATGGGCATTTGCAATTGGTCTATAGAAACTTGAGTGTTGATTGTAATGTATAGTGGCATGCAGATGTGGTGGAAATAGTATAGATGTTTCTTCAACAATGCACTTTCCTTACTAACCCTTTAGGCCTATTAGAGGCTAAATACCCAAAATGACTCAACTTGGCTTCCAAACGGACAAGATAGATTTAGATGAAGTTCACAACACATATTCAATGGGATTCAACCAATTTTGTGGACCAAAGCAATACCCATTTGACAAAACTCTTCAAATCCCCTTCTAGCCCTGTGAACCCCAATTAGCCCTCCTGAACCAGTTTTCCACCTTTTTCCCTGACTTCTTCCAAACAAGTAGACAAAAAAATTATATTTTGGGATACCCTTTTTAGGGATTCAAAACATATGTCAAATTTAAACCCAACTCCTTTGGACCAGTTTTTACTTCCTTCACAATGTGGCCTTCAAATGGCATCAAAATCAAACAAATAACAAAGAAACTATGTTTTATCTCACTCTTCACCACTCCAAATTCTTAGCACAATCATATTATAGCATAAAAATACTAGATCCAAGTGATTTCAGTCACATTCATCAAGAATCATTCAATTCACCTTTATAGGCTCTCCAAACCCTTGTTTCATGAGGGTTTCACCAAAATCCTATCTCCACTCACCTTGGAGATCAAACTATTTTTCAAACACCTTTAGATAAACACCCTAGGGTCTTCCAAGTCATCACACAACCCTCTTCTTCAGGTAAATCTTCTGCTGCTACATGTTAGCCATCAATTTCCTCTTGGAACACTCCCTTGTCTTCAACATTCTCGCTGTCCTTTCAGTATTTCTGCATCATAAACTATTAGGCTGATATTGTACATGTTAGAAAACATTCCTCTCATGCCTCCTGGGCCCTAGAAGATCATGAGAGGCTCATTATTCACTAAGAAATCAAAACTATCCCCAAAACTGTGAGAAATTTGTCTCTTACAGTGTTAGTAGCATGTGAAATCCTTCAAAACAATCTGAAATCTATATAACAGTGAACCATGTAACAATAAGAACCCTCCTAATTCATATTCATGACAAGAAAAACCAAAGAAAAGTTCAAGATACCAATGAAATAGTGCAAAATCGAATGTTATTATTCACTGTTTGAGATAGTCCGTACAAATCAGTAATTGTCCTCCTTCAATCTACCCGTACAATGGTCCTTTGGGTATTTATTAATCTTCCCCCCACCTGCCTCAACCAAGTTTAGGTAGTTGGGAGGCTCAATTAAGCATAAAACAAACTAATACTACTTTCCATCCAAAATACTCATGTAGCCGTTACATACAAGATTTGAATTTTTTATAAGCAACAAACTATGTTTAAATGAACTTATTGAACATTTTAACTTATGCAATGACTTGAGACTGTTATAACATCCTACTAGACCCTACCTAATGACTTCTCTATCCTAAACATCCTCTAGATCCTCTTCCAGGGATCAATTACAACTTTTACAATATGAATTTTAACAAGACATCATCCAACATTGTAACTTTTTGTCCTTTCAAATGCCATGATTGGCTTTAGGATTGACCAATTGATGACATGAGATGCTCCATGATCTCTTTGATGGATTGGATCTCCACTATTCCCATGAAGAGCATATGATGCCCCTGCATCAAATTCACCACCTTGAAAGTTGTTCTTGTCCCAAGAACATTGTCTTGCATTGATGACTGCTCTTTCTCCATGTCTCTGCACTTGATGCTTGGGAATGAAGTCCCCTAATGTAAAATTCCCTCTCTTCCTAGTACTTGCATGAAAAAACTTCAAACATGGGTTAGCCTTTATAATCTCTTCCTTTGAGACAGTCACCCCTGTTGTTTCAGTTATATTCATTACTGTCTGAATAGTCCTCTTTTCTGTCTGCCTATGACAGTGCCTTAACTGTCCTTTCATCTGATGTTTCTTCATCTCCTTACTATCCTTATCATGTCCTTGGATAGGATAGTACCAATCACCCACCATTACTCCTTCACCACCTTGAAATTCTTCCCTTACCCCTGTCACAGAATTCAGTATTTTCTGTCTTTTACCCTTCATCACTTCTTGTTGTCTTATCTTTGTTCTATCCTCTGTCTGACCAGTATCAAGTCCTTTAATAATTCCTATGAGAAGAGACTCATGCCCTTTGCAAGGTAATGGTTTCAATTGAATCTTTTTTCCATTACTCCATAAGGTATAAACATTGGTGTAGCAGTCATGTGCAACTCGCCTAGAGACTTGCCAAGTTTTACCTAGAATGACATGTGCACAGTTCATATTGACAACATCACATGGTACTTGATCAATGTAATCACCTATTGAAAAGGTTACCATGGTCTGATGATGCACTATGAAATTCTGATTGTCTTCCACCCATGTAGCATAGTATGGCTTAGGATGGTGTTGAATAGGCAACTTCAATGCATTGACAACATCCCATGAAATTAAATTGCTGCAAGTACCTGAATCTATGACTAATTTATAAACTTCACCTTGTATCAAACAGTTTGTCTTGAAAATACTTACTTGTGGTGTCCATTCCTTGCCTCTCCTAAACATTAAGAATTCTCCTGTCTCAGGGTCTGCATTACCTTTTGGCATTTCTTCCTTGTTGTCTTCTTGGACCAAGTGTACCCTCTTCTCTTTGTCAGGACATTGGTAGGATTGATGCCCCACCTTTCCACATGTGAAGCATGTACCTATAAACAAACCACTCCCCCTTCCTTGTCCACTCCTACCACCTCTCTGATTTTGTCCTCCTCTAGAATCAGAACTAGGACCTTTGTCCTTCTCCTCCCAAACTTGAGTTGTTCTTCCTCTTCCTCTCATGGAAGATCCTCCCCTAGCATTGTGTCTTTCACTTCTCCTTTTCAGTTTCTCCTCTATCCTTAAAGCAATATGATAACACTCTTTCACACTCCTGGGATTTGCAGCAATAAACTCATCTTGAATGGCAAACTTCAAACCTCCTAAATATCTTGCAACCTTGACAACTTCTTCTTTATCCAAACCTGATCTCATGCTCAGTTTGTAGAACTCATCCATGTATGCCTTTACATCCAAGTCCTTTTTCTTTAAGCCCTGCATCTTCTTATACATTTGAACTTCAAAATCTTTAGGAAGGAAATTACTTTTCATTTTTGAAACCATTCTATCCCAAGAAGTGATTTTAGACTTACCTTTTTTCCTTCTTTCAGCCTCCTCATGATCCCACCATAGGAGTGCATGCCCTTTCTGGAGCTTTTACTCCTGAAGTTAAGCATCAAATGCAATCTAACTCAACTACTAAGATGAAAGATGACCAGGAACAACAAGAAATCCATGCCTGTGAGGTGTCAACTGATAAATCACAAGATAGTAAGGGTATTGAATGTCATTCCTCGAAAGATGTGGAATATTGTTCACGTACAGACCATCAAGATGTTGCTGCAACTCCTCCTGGTGTTGGTCTTCAAAGATGAGGTCAGAGGTCTGCAGGCTTCACTGCTGAGATGGTTAAAGAGGTCTCCATGTCTCCAGCTAATGCAGATCCTTCGAAAGTCTCCATTAATATGTCACAAGCACTGTGGCATCCATCTAATTTATCTATGAAGCCAATTATGGTCAATAGGAAAACTGATAAGGCTACTGAGCCTATGCTTGATGCCCGCACACATCCATTTGATGCCCTCCCTGCTTCTGAGTTCTTGAAACTCTCACAAGATAAACTAGAAGGTTTACTAGAAGGTTTCTTTGGTCGTATAATTTCTAGTATCGGTAGCAGCACAACTCTTGGGGAAAAATAGAATGCCTTAAAATACTTGGAAACCCTAAGTAGCAATGTGGAAGCAGCCAACATCTTAACCAATGGTTCAATATTGTCCATGCTTGTTAAGATGCTGAGAATATCTAAACCAACTGCTTTGCATGTTCAACTTGTTTCAGTAATGGGTTTGTTGATTCGGCATGCAACTATTATTGAAGATGAAGTGGCAAGTTCAGGTATAGTTTCAGTGCTAACTGATGCTCTTCGAGATAAGAAGGAAAAAGTGAGAAGATTTGCTATGGCAGCCTTAGGTGAACTTCTATTCTATATCTCCACTCAGAGTGAAAATTCTCCGAAGGCAGTTGTTGGTCTGGAAAGTCCAGCAAAAGATAGTCGGTCATCACCATCTACATGGCAAGTTAGCCCCTAATTCTTGTGCCATTTATATTTGATATATGTGATGTAGAGCCTTGGTATCCACAGTGAAAAATAGTGTTTTCAACTAAACTTTGTGTGAGAATTCAAACTCTCCTACCCCTGCTTATGCTAGGGCACTCCTTACCAAAGCTCTACACTATTGAATGAACAAGTATTTTGTAAACATTCAACACATTATTTACCCGTAACTCCTCACAATGTTATTCATAGTCTATTGTTCTGTCAGTGACGACAAGTTCTTGTATACCTTGTGTACCTCCTTTCCCACCAACTGTGCCAATTTATTTTCTGTATGTTCTTTGGCAGTTTCATCACTTGTCAAACTTTCTACTTTGTTCCAGTCCTTCCCAATTTCAAATCTATTCCCATGACAAACCAGTCACTCACCAATCTTGGTATATACCTGGCATAGAGATTCAAGTGTTCCAAAGGCTCTTCAAAAAAATCACTCTATCATATTTCATATACCAGACAGAGTGTTCTTCATTCTCAACTAAACTCCAACTTCACAAACTTTCTTCATAGTCAAAGAGAACTAACACTCGGTCTTTCCACTAGACTCTTTAATCATAGGCGAATTGCGACGGGGGTAATTTGTACCCAGAACAGGGTAATTTGTCCCAGAAATTTTTTTTTCATTTTATTTTGTATTTGTCGCAATTGCGACGCACACACAGTGAATTGCGATGGGGGTGCTGTATAGGTGACGCCCACTCCCGTCGCATTTACTTCAGGTGTTCGTCGCACTTGTGATGGTTATCACATGATCACATGCGGCTTCCCAAGCACATGCAACCATGCGACAAGCCGTCGCAGTTGTGCGGGTATTCGTTGCACTTGCGACGGTTATCGCATGATCGCATGTGGCTTCCCAAGCGCATGCGACCATGCGACAAGCCATCGCAGTTGCGCGGGTATTCGTTGCACTTGCGACGGTTACCGCATGATCGCATGTGGCTTCCCAAGCGATGGATTGGAGTCGTAATTGCGATAGAAATGGAAAGATGTCATATTTTGCGATGAAAAAATAGCAAAATATATTACTGTCACAATTGCAACACATGGCTGTCACAATTGCAACACATAGCCGTCGCAAATCGATGCCAAATTTATTAGTGTCACTTGGAATGAGGCAACTCAGTGCATGGATGCTGAGGATAGCATGTGGGATGAGCTTCTGAAGGTAGGGTGATCTCTCTACTATTTTGATGGAAATAATATTGCCTTCTTTTAAAGTTAATAGTGAAAGACAAACAACCTAATCCATTTATTTATGCCAACATGAAGAGAAGAGAGTTCAAAAATGCCAAAGTGTATAAGAGGTAACCCTTCTAGTACTTCAATGAATTGGGTGCAATTGTGGGTAATGACATTGCTAAAGGTAATATAGCTACCACAGCCCTTGAGACTGAAGAAGGGAACCCTATGGAAGAGCCATTCAATGTGCATGATGAAGAGGACCTTGGTTTCAATGTACATCTTGATAGTGTTGTTGATTTGGACAAAGACCCTTATCAATCCAATCAGTCCACTGCAACAACAAGTACTAGAGGGACCCCTACATCATCAGTCAGAAAGGTGGTAAAGAGGAAGAAGGCAAGTATGACCACTTCCTTGGATGCCATGTGTGAAACAATGAAGAACATAAAAGAGGGCATGAGCAATGTTCAACTTCACCAAATTGATGAATCTCATCATGAAAATACTTTGGCGGCTACATATAACGCTCTCAAATCCATCCCTGGATTGAGTTGAGGTGTATTCCTGAGGGTATATGAAATCTTCGCATGTGAACGTGAAAGAGCCAAATGGTTCTTGTTGATGACTGAGGACGAGAGAGTGGAGTGGATTGCAACCACATATGGTGGATTATAGTTATTTTCCACATACTATTGCTCGTTGTGACTCCATTGCATGTTCAAGATGCTACCAGATCTTACCTTATTAATTGTTTGAGGATTGTAGTATATTTAAGTGTTTTTCTATCGACAGTGCATTTGATCATTAATCTACTTTGTGCATTTGATTTAACAAGGTTATCAATATATGGATATAGTAGTATACAGTGGTAGATGGCTTTCTCTAGTGTGTTATGGCAATTTATATGAGATTATTAGAATGAATACAATGGTATACAGTGGTATTCAATAAAATTAAAGTACCCACTAGTATACAGTGGCAATTTGCAATGATTCATAATTTACTATATACACCTAAAAATGGCTTCATTAATTAATTAAATAGTTATTATTTAATTACTATTGACTTGATAAATTAATTAAATATTTATTATTTAATTAATAATTATTCTTCTATTTATTAAATAAATTATTCAATTTATTTAGTGAATTCACTATAGTCTATTCCTCTATCCTAAGTCTTCTAATTAGTCTTATTAAAGTGATTTAAATAAATATACAATCACCTAAATATGACTAAGAACCCTAGTCCACCTCATCTACCCACTCACTTGACACATCATCTTAGCTAAAATAAATAATTATTATTAATTATTTATTAGTAATTATCCTCACCCACACATGTCCTATTCTTAAGGGCTATGTGGCCTCATAGGACTTAGTCTCATGACCACATGTCCTCTTAACAACCAAGTCAAGGGACATTCCCTATTCCTAAGGGGCTTCTCAAGCCACCTCTAAGGGTCAAAGGTGACTCATAGGACACTTGTGCAAAAAGTCCTCATGAGGAAAAGGTCTCTCCCTCTTTCTCTCTTTGGTCTTTGTGAGACACTTGACATGTGTCTTTCCCTTCTACCTTTTCTCCTTCATGTCAATGTGAGAGGAACATCATCCCTATTCTTCCTCTCACATTCCAACTACATCCCCCTTTCTCTCAACTCCTTCAACCAAGTCAATCCTAGCCCTAGGATCTTCCACCTTTCATTCTCAACCGTAGGATTGCGCTACCTAGGCCTAGATCCTCCAAAACTCTATAACAGGAGCCAC
Organism: Chamaecyparis obtusa; assembly: GCA_027943335.1. NCBI lineage: Eukaryota > Viridiplantae > Streptophyta > Pinopsida > Cupressales > Cupressaceae > Chamaecyparis > Chamaecyparis obtusa. The sequence goes on from BSBK01007366.1 coordinate 83,338, forward strand.
ATTTCCCCTTTGTGAGCTAATAGGTATTTTGTAATAGGCATTCAAGCATTCAAGCAATCAAGCATCCAAGCATCCAAGCATTCTAAGAGCAATCAATCCATATTATCATCATTTCATTTGCATTCCATCCATTAGATTGCATAAGCTATTATGCACTCATTTCATAAAATCTCCACACTTTGGTAGCATCTTGGGAGAAGGCTTCATTTGGAAATCTGAGAGCTCAACCTCTTCAAAAAATCAAGGCTAGGAGGACAATGGAGACAAGCTGCATGGTAGGTGAAGGTAATTAATTTAGTTTCATCATTTTATAGTTACTTTGTATTCTTCATTGTGTTGCATTAGATTGATTTATTGCCTTTAAATAGTTAATTTATCATCTCTAGTTATTAGACATCTAATTTGCATACATTTTTGGTGCTAGGAGGGTCAGCCTCCATTTTTAACATTCTATTTTTTTAGTTTTCCATGTGCAAACGTTTCTAGGTTTTTACTGCGAATTCGTTCATGAATCCTGTGCATTTATCCATCTGTTCTGCGCATGCATTTTTGATCAAATCTGTCATTTTCCTATCTTTTTCATTTTCAATTTTTAATTAACATCTGTGCATCCATTACATTTTCCTGCGCATACATTAATATTTTCTGCACATCCATTTCATTTTTCTGTGCATCAATCATTATGTTCTGTACATATGTTTAATTAATTTGCGCATTTATTCACTGTTATTGCACATATGTTATTTACAATAGTTAGGTTTAAATTTTTTATTTATTTTGATTTTAGCTAACCTGTGACAAGTTTTTGTTTGCTCTGGTAGCTTTTAGGTTGTTTTGCAGGACGTTGTTTTTGAAGACCCCATTGTTAAACAAATTTTCTAACAGTTTGATTGCAAATTGCCAAGGGGTTTGCAAAATAAACCATAATCTCATTTGGGCTTTAAAAAAGACATGTCTTTGCTTTGTGTGTTTTCTTTAGAATAGCTCAAGTGTTTGTTGTGTCTTTCTTAATAGCATATCTGTAATCCTAAAATTATAACAACGTATCCTCTCCCCTCGCCATTCGTGGACCTTGGGTGGAAGAGAACCTGTTATAATTTTTAGAGGGCGGTCTTTGGTGGGAAAAGAGGTACTCACCCCAAGGAAGGACCCAACCGGTAACAGGCTAAAGCCAAGCCCTTCCAAACTGGTATATAAAAAATGCTAGTGTGATTAGTCTCACATTAGAGAAGTGTGAATTCGTTGTGGCAACCAAAATCTCCTCGAGTACCCTAGTGGTGTGTTAAAGTCTTACTTAGTAGAGGTGAAAGCCTTGCTTTGAAAAGATTGGGAGAGCCCCCTTAATTGAGAAAATGACTTGATCACAACCCCCTAAATGGATGTCCTTACTAAAGGCTTTTGTTTAGTGGCCAAAAACCTTCTATCTACTGGCTCAAGGAGTCACCCAAGCTCATGAAGACACCCCACAATACTCACAGTTCATAGTAGAGATAGCAGTTCTTTGGGAAGTAATGACCCATTGAATTCGAAACTTGGTGTGCCTGAGAAGTGAGTGCACTGTAAGGAGGAGCCCGTGCCTCCAAGCTCCTAGGTTGTCCGCTGTGAATTTGCATGGTTGGATTTTATTATCCTAGTGGGGATTCAACAGATATCGTCCTTGCTTACCATAGGATTATAAGCATGTTTGTGCATTCATATTAGCATAGTTAGATTAAAATCATTTTTGTCTTGCATGCGTGTGTTTATGCATTTTTCATTTTTCCAAAAAAACAGAAAACATCATAAAAATACAAAAAATTTCAATTTAGATCAAAACTTCAGAACCTGCGCATATATCACATCTTGCTGCACATTCGATCAAATTTGTTGCGCATCTGTTCAAACTGTCTACACTTTTGATTTTACTAGTTCGCATCTGTCAAATTTTGCTGTGCATATATCTCATTTTTTTTAGCATTGATCAATTTGTCCTGCGCATTTATTATTGCGCATTTATAACAGTGAGCATTTCCACAAACTTTGCAATTTTCATAAGCACTTTTTCAGATACCCATTTTCGTCCTTAGTAAGATTTTGGAAACACAGTAGAGTTACATAGACTTCTGATCTATAGTTTGACCATTTTCATCATTTTTCATCATTCCTTAAGACTCATCAAATCATTTTCTTCCAATCTTTGAAATTCTCAATTTAAGTGTTGAAACATTACCTTATCTATTAGATTTTGATCTTTGTGAGTTTACCATATCAAGATATATCATCCTTAACCACCAAACTTACTTAGGTTATTATCTCTTGATTTCCCTTTGTCATATCATAGTGAGATCTATACCTCCTATTGACTTAGAGTTTATCAAGTTGTCTTATCACTTTTCAACACGTTTCAATATCTTTTCTATCAATCACTTTCCATATCTTCTCATCAAAAATCTTTCATCCCACAATCAATTTTCTCAATTTTATGGTTCAAACTCGATCTCAGAAACTTAAACAAGCCATTAATCTAGAATCCCTAGACAAGATGGAAGGAAATACCAGCAACGAAGAAAATCCTTGGCCCGAAGCTCCTAAGAAAACTTCCATTTTTACATCCATTGACGAACCCACCGATGACGAACTTAGGGAAGCTTCACAAGATCCTCAATTTTATCATGTCATGGAAAGACTCTTAGGCTTGGATAGAGAAATATATTTCCTCATGCTTGCTCAACAAGGAGCTAAGTTACCAAGTGATTTTGATGTTTCCTATCTTAGAGAACCAGCTCACACAAACAATCAAGAAATCCCTAAAGGTTCTCAAGATACTCATGGAGCAAAGGAAAACAATCAGCAATCCAATGCTTCTCATAGTCATGAACAACACACTATTTCTCAAAATGATCAACAAAACCATGCTTCCCAAAATCATGCTTCACAAAACAATGCTTCCCACAACAATATTTCCCAAAACTCTCAAGGAAACATGTTATCTTTGGATCCCATTCTACAACAAATCCAGATGCTTCAACAACAAATCTGTGACATCCAAACTGGATCATCAACAAAGAAGTATTCCTTGGATGATATATGTCCTTATCCTTTTGATAAGAATTTAGCAATGATTCCATTCCCTCCTCATTTTGAGGTACCAAAATTTGACAAATACAAAGGGATTTCGGATCCACAAGACCACATTCGTGAGTTTTGTGCTGCTTGTATTGAAGTTGCTCACAATGACACTTATCTTATGCAACTATTTCCACGAAGTTTAGGAGGACAAGCCATGGAATGGTTCTCCAAACTACCCTCAGGCATCAAATCTTTCAATGAACTTCTTGACAAATTTGTGACTCATTATTCATATAACATCAAACATGAAGTCACTATGCTTGATCTTTGCAATGCACATCGAAAGAATGGAGAACCCTTCCTTACTTTTTTGCAAAGATGGCATCAATTGTTTGCCAAATATCCATGAACGATTCCTGAACAAGAAAAGATGGATATTTTTGTGCATAACCTTACACTAGAAATGAGTTATAGGTTACAATTGCAATGTCCACCAAACTTCAATAAGCTCATAGAAAATGGTATCGAAATTGAGGAAGCCATGGTCTGAAAAGGTGAGATCAAACTTTATTCTAAAGACAATGCTGGATCATCAAATTCCAATTCCAACAACTATAACAATGACAAATCAAAATTTTGGAATAAAAACAAAAACATTGTCAATGATGGGATTGTTGATAATCGTAATGTCAAACCAACACAACCCCTTCTCAATCTCACTAGTCAGGCCAATGCTACTCAAGGAACTTACAGCAATCAATCATCAAATCAAAATACCAACAAAGATTCATCTAAACCAAGATTGCCTTTCATGTCACCTCGAAGAAATTTTACTCCTTTAGGGGAATCTCTCGAATCAGCCTTATGGAAGTTAATCACAAAGAAACTCATTACGCTTCCTGACATGAAAGATTTCAAACCTAGAGTGAAGCCTTCTTGGTGGGATGAGCATGATTATTGCGAATTTCACAGAGGCAAAAGACATAAAACCAATGATTGCAAAAGGCTCAAAAATGTAATTCAAGATCTAATTGAAAGCGGTGAGATTAGTGTTGATGGACATACCTCAAATGAATCACATACGACTTTCAAAGATCCACTTCCTGAGCATGAAAAAAGAGGTTCTTCCAATACTAAGAGTGACAATCAAGCCAATTATAATTCCACTCCTTATCGATATGTTGGTAACATTTCTGAATGTCATCCTTCTAAGTATTATGCCAATGTCATTACCATCAAAGGAAAATCAAAGAATCACCCAGTCCATGTTACTACTCATGCTCAATCCAAAGTTACTCTCCAAGGAGTCCAGTCTAAACCAAATGCACCTCACAACAAGTTTGTTTATGTCCCAAACTCTACAACTAATATTTCCAACCAATACAACCTTTTGGAACAACTCAAGAAAACACTTGCCCAGATATCCATCTTAGAGCTTTTGCGTCTATCCCCATCTCACAAAGATATCCTTGAAAAAGCTCTTTTAGAAACCCAAGTACCCACAAATCTAGATCATGATCAATTTCAAGCTATGGTGGGCCATTTAACAACCCCGCATTACCTATCCTTCACTGAGAATGATGACTTAGCTATTACCCAACCTCATAATGCTCCCCTACATATCGAAGTCCTTGTCCAGAGTCACAAAATTAAATGAGTACTAATAGATGGAGGAGCTGGCTTAAATATTTGTACATTGAAACTAGTCCTTGCATTGGGATTCTCTGAAAATGTTGTTGATCCTAAGAAGAAAATCACAATAAAATCTTATGATGAGGAAGAGCAGTCATCTAAGGGGTTTGTTGTTTTACCAATCAGAGTAGGTCCTATAATCAAAGATGTACCTTGCCAGGTCCTAGACATGGATCTTGCTTATAACATTCTCTTGGGACGACCATGGATTCATTCCATGCAAGCTGTAACATCAACCTATCATCAATGCTTGAAATTCCCACATAATGGTCAGGAGGTCACTATCAAAGGAGACACTAATCCTTTACAGTATTGCAGTTTTATGAAGACATCTGACTCTTTGATACCTTATAATCATACTGGATCTTATGCAACTACACCCATTGATCCTAGTAATATAACATCAACATCAAAATCAAATGGGATCAAGATAGACATAAAAGAAAGAAGTATGGGAGAATACACTTTAGGTCAAGCTCTTTACATCACAGAGTTACCTTTATCTCCTAGATCATATGGTAAATCTTTGATCACTAAACAACAATCAGAACCCCCTTCCACACTTGTTTATGACACATTTATAAGTGGGGGCACAATATCCAAAGAGGTAGTTGAGCGTAATGTTGATCATTTGCTTAAGTGACAGAAGAATGAAGAGGATATCAAACATGACTATATATCACCTGATGTCTATGGTAAAGGGTATACTTTGTTACAAAAGATGGGATACCAAGGTGCTGGACCTATAGGGTTACAAAGAGAAGGTGTTATCAAACCAATCTTGCAAAATCCAAACTATCAAAGAGACACTATAGGATTAGGATACAAAGGAGAAGGACCAAAAGAACCAAAAGGAAAAGCAAGATCACACCTTTTCATGAGATATCTAAAGCTCCTGCTTTGCAATTCAGAAAGAATGGTATGTATGTGGATCCAAAGAAACAAAGGATAGCACAAGGAATCATTGATAGACTTGGGGATAATGATGATTCTGACTCAAATGATTATGAATGGGATTCATTATCTGATTGTACTATAGAAATAGGAGTTGATGTTGTCCATCACTATAGTAATGATTACCATGAGGGAGAGAGTTCAAGGAGTGATTCACTAGGTTTGGTCCCACGTAATACTACTCTTGTCGATCGTGAGGGAAGTGAGCATTATTTTGTGATAGATGAATCAGATGAGAGTATGGAAATAGACCTCGCTGATACCATCACAAACCTTGACAACTTTTCCATTAATACCATCTCTACCTTTGAAAATGACCCAAATGATCCAATGCCCCTTGTATATCCTGAACTTATCGATTGGGATTCTCCCAATCATCTAGAACTTGATGTATTCCATAATGATGATGCAATCATCGACTATCTTGGAATCAGAGATCATTTACCACCAGGGGATCACAAGTCAGGATTTCTGATAGAACTCAATGACATGGCCTACTTTGGTGAGAGTGCCAATCCTTTCAATCATAAAAATATAAAAATAATCAATAGATCTAATGGTGAAAACCACTCAGTGGTAGTATTAGATCCAAAAATAGTAAAAAGAAATGACGCATCTGATGGTGAAAACCTCTCTGAGGCACTTGACGATGGAAGGATTGACACTCTTCCCAACTATTTGTATCGAGAGCAATCTGCTATTCTTATAGAACCAACAGTACCTCTTAACATTGGCATAGAAGAGTCTCCGTGCATCCTCAAAGTAGCAACATCCTTGACAGAATCAGAGAAAGAAGCTTTTGCAAAAATTTTCAAAGAAAGACAAATCAACTTTGCTTGGTCCTATGCTGATATGCCTAGCCTGGATCCAAATCTCATTATGCATCATTTATCTATTAGACCAGGTGTAAAACCAATTAAGCAAAAACTCCGCAAGATGCATCTCCATATTGCACTAATGGTTAAAGCGGAATTGAAGAAGCTCCTAGATGTTGGATTCATTTGGGCTATTGATTATGCTGAGTGGATTTCAAATATTGTTTCTGTCTCAAAACTAGACAAGTCTATTAGGATTTGTATTGATTTTCGAGATCTTAATAAGGCTTGTCTGAAAGATGACTTTCGTCAGCCAAATATTGACATTATTGTTGTGACAGCTGGGCATGAGATGTTATCATTAATGGATGGATTTTCTGGCTATAACTAAATCAAGATTGCGCCAGAAGACCAAGAAAAGACTACTTTTACTTGTCCATGGGGTACATACTGCTGGAATGTGATGCCTTTTGGCCTCAAAAATGCTGGAGCAACTTACCAAAGAGCAATGACCACAATCATTCATGATATGATGCACACCATTATGGAAGATTATGTTGATGACATTTTAGCAAAATCCAAAGACAGAGCTGGTCATTTGAGAGTGTTGGATAGAATATTCACCCAGATGGAAAAGTATCAGATTCGACTCAATCTGAAGAAATGTGCATTCGGAGTTACATCCGGGAAATTGTTAGGGTACATTGTCTCAACCAAAGGAATCGAAGTGGATCTAGAAAAAGTTAAAGCAATATTGGAGATGGCTTCACCCACTAACATCAGTTAGTTAAGATCCCTGCAGGGACGTCTCCAATGTATCCGCAGATTTGTTTCTCAACTAGCAGATCGAAGTCATCCCTTTCAACATTTGTTGCATAAAAATATCTTATTCCAATGGGATGATCAATGTGAAGAAACTTTCAATAAAATCAAGCAATATCTGGCAAATCCTCCAACTCTGATGTCGCCAATTTCGGGCAAGCCACTCTTGCTCTACATTTCAGCTACAACAGTTTCACTAGGTGCTCTATTGGCTCAACCAAATCATGAAGGAAAAGAAAAAGCCATCTATTATATCAGTCGTACCCTAGTGGGCTATGAGCTAAATTATTCTCCTATAGAAAGAGCATGTCTGGCCATTATTTTTGCATCATAGAAATGGCGACATTACATGTTGTCACATTCAATCCAGCTCATCGTAAAGATTGATCCTTTAAAATATCTATTAAGAAAAATAGCATTGACAGGCATATTGGCTAAGTGGGTCATGCTACTTAGTGAATTTGATATTGAATATGTAGATAGGAAGGCTATCAAAGGTCAAGTGATAGCAGATTAGCTACCAAATGCTCCATTAACGGATGACCAACCTATACATACAGAGTTTCATGATGCACACATCTTGGCTTTATCTACACAAACCTGGCAACTATATTTTGATGGATCGTATACTCAACAGGGTTCAGGAGATGGTATTCTTTTTGTCACACCATAAGGATACACCATTCTGAAATCTTACAAGCTGCTCTTTCCTTGCACCAACAATGTAGTAGAATATGAAGCCTTTCTGATTGGGTTAAAGATGGCTTTACAATGGAAAGTAACTGACATAAATGTTTATGGGGATTCTCAGTTGATTATAAACCAGGTTAATGATGATTATCAGACTAAAGATGATAATTTATTACCATATAAATGTATGGTTGATGACTTCAAACAATATTTTTTAGTCATCACTTTTGAGTAGATTCCTCGGCATGATAACAAGGCTGTCGATGCAATGGCAACGATTGCTTCTTTGTTTGATACAGAAGATACCAAGGTCCATTTTGAGTTCTTGGTGGAATCCCTGACTTGTCCTGCATATGATGATCCTGATATGAGTATTATATGTCATCTAATTGGACACAACTCCCCAATCTATGGAAAAATTTATTCCTATCTAAAAAATGACATCTTACCACCTGACCTATCCCGTAATAAAAAATGAACTTTTCTCTGCCAAGCCTCCTGCTATATCCTAATATCTGATACCCTTTATCGGCGAGGTCTTGATGGTACTCTCCTACGATGTCTTGAGCATGATGAAGCTCAAACTGCCTTGTGAGACGTACATGAGGGTATTTGTGGGACACATTGGAGTGGTCCCTCTTTGGCTAAGAAACTCATGTGTATGGGTTATTATTGGCCTACCATGGAAATAGATTCCTTTCATTTTGCTAGAGCATGCAAGAAATGTCAGATACATGGAAACCTTATTCATGCTCCAGCACAAGAATTACATCCTTTTACAACTACCTTTCCATTCAGTAGGTGGGGGCTCGACCTCGTGGGCGCTATCAACCCTCCATCTTCCAATGGTCACAAATGGATTCTCACTGCCATGGAATACTTTACTAAATGGATTGAGGCTGTTCCATTAATTACCACCACAGGGAAACAAATATCCATGTTTATCTTAAACTATATCATTTGTAGATATGGTATACCTATTTATCTCATTACTGATCATGGGAAACAGTTTCAAAATCAGGACATGGATGAACTGTGCACAAAATTCCATATTACTCATAACTATTCTACCATATATTATCCCCAAGGAAACGGCCAAGCTGAGGTGTCAAATCAAACTATTGTTAAAATCCTACAAAAGACTGTCAATGATGCTGGTCGTGACTGGCATATCCAACTAAATCCAGCCTTATGGGCTTACCGTACCTCCATCCGTACTCCTACTAGAGCCACCCCATACTCCCTTGTCTATGGATCTGAGGCAGTCCTGCCCCTTGAGGTCGAGTTGCCTTCACTTCGTGTCACTCTCAAAGATTTGATTCCTGATGAAGACTATAGAGTTGCACGGTTGACTGAACTAGAACTGCTGGATGAACGCCATTAGAGAGCTTATGATCATTTGAAAGTCTATCAGCAGCGTATGTCTCGTCAGTATAATAGTAAGGTAAAGATCAGAGACTTTCAACTGGGTGACTTAGTCCTTCGAGAAAATCCAAAGAATCAATAGCATCATGAAAAGAAGGGCAAGTTCAAACCCAATTGGTTAGGTCCTTTTGTGATTACAGCAGTCTATGGTTCTAGGGCTTATCAGTTGTCTATGCCTGAAGGAGATCTTTTGGATGAACCTCTTAACAATATTCATCTCAAGAAGTTCTATCCTTGAAATCCTAATGCAAGGGCTATGTATATATTTTGTAAATACAAAAAATTAAAAAAATTAAAAAGATAAAAAAAAATTAAAAAAATCAAAAGAAAACTGCAATAAAAGCATGTGGTGAAAACCTGGAAACAAGCGCCATGTGTATCAAGTTAGCTCCTCTATCTATTGGGATTCTTCTAGAGTCTGTTCATTGTATATATCCACAATAAAATGGCTAGTCAGTCCCCATACCCTCCATGTACATATCATAATAAAATGGCCAGTTCATACACCATCCATTGTATCTACCCATAATAAAACCCCATCATAGCTTGATCATTTGTCATGGTCTTCATCCTAGTCTTGTTGCGTCTTTCTTCATCCATAATAAGTCAATCCATCACCTAGCTGGGGGCATGTCCTCGACCTAGTTTAGGAAGTGGATCTATGATTAGTCATGACTCTTAGAGGATACAATGGAGTATTTTCACCAGACAAAGCAAAACGCAATCAAATGTTCTTTCACAATGATATCTTTATGATGAATCAGAATATGTAATCTATCCTTCGAAACATGACTGTTTATCTATCAAATCTTGACTATACATCATCACTTGAGCTGATCACTATATCTTACACTATCTTTTTGGCAAAAGAAATGTATATTCATGACAAACATGTTAGAATGATTTGTTGTAAATTATGCATTCATATTTGGATTTCATTGTTATCATGTTTCCTATGCTATTCCATGATATCTTTGACATGAGTTTGAAACTCTAAAATGCCATTGATTAAGATAGCCATGATGGAGCATGGTATTTTCTTTGGTTGCTGTTTGTGGGATATTTCCCCATGAAATCAAAAGAACAAATAATTGGGGTATCTACGCATAAGTGCCTTCATTCATTTAATAGTATTGACAACATCCAAATCATGTTGTTCTACATATGCTATTTATGGTGATACACCAGCACCTACCTCGACTCCAAATATTTGTTCCTCGATGGAGGAGGGAATATTCCTTGTTTGTTACGCAAATGAAACTCAGGTCATCTCGGTTCAATTATACCTAGATGCTTGTCAAGTTTACAATATTAAACTCCATGCAAGAAGTGCCCAAGTCATCCTGGTTTAATTATACCATGATGCTTGCATTTTCTTGCAACATAACGAGCTCAATGATGAAACTTAAGTTCCAATTATTATGAAGTTCTAAGATGTTACCTAAAGTTGTGGAGATACATTCATTTCATATTGCATTTCATTTAAATAGTTCATGACTTACATATCAGTGCTCCTTTTATAGAGGTTTATAGGTTACCTTTCTTATTAGGTTATCTTTTCTTTTAGTCTATTCTTCTTGTGTCAGATACATTGTTATTTAAGTTGAGGACATTTGGACAACCAAAAATATTACAACTTTTTGCATTTAACATTTTGTGCATAATCATTTTTTCATTAGGTACATTATCATGTTATCAGTTATTATATTCAATCATCTTAGGTACATTATCATTTATTACATTAGAGATCATTTGCATTACACTGTCATTTACTATCCATTACACATATTATATCATCATGCATTTATTGTCTATTATATCATTCATTTAATATCCATTTCTTATCCATTATCCACATTGTTCACATCATTGCATTGATAATCACATAGCATAGTAAACTCATTTAAGATATGCATTTAATCACCATCATATGATTATTAACCATTAAGCATCACAAGTATCAAATCGGATATCAATCATTTTGCATTCTAAGACATACATTCTATGCATATTAAAAGTAAAACATCACATCCTGCATATGTCAGTACGCACATGTATATAAATCATCAAAGAAAATCATGATAGCATTGCATCACTATAAATATAGAATCAATCATATAGCATCCATCATATAAAGTCCATAAAACAACAAAAATGTCCAAATGTCGAATGATATAGATCAATAATAATGTGTCCATTGTCAGTGTCCATCAAGTCAAAATATAATGATACAATGAAACATAATGGTACAACAGTGTATACAATGATCTCTCAAAATCTATGAGCCACTACCTCCAGACTCTGTCTGCCGCTGTCTATGGGATGCAATGAGGCCTCGTGCTACTGAACCACCTGATCCTGAGGATCCAACCTGATCTCCTAAACTTTTCCGTGCTCTAGGAGGGCATGATGATACACCCTCTACACTAGCTGGTGTCCCTCTGTCATGAACTACCGTCCTGATAGCCACTGAGCTCTCCTTATAACTCTTGATCCACTGATCCCTCGGGACCGCCTATCTGTACGCCTCTCGCTAGTAGGATATCTCCTTCCCAGCATGTATCATGGCTCTGATGCTATCTCCATGAGGACCCAACTCCTCTATGCGCTACAGCTCATTTAGTAGCATCTCTGACTCCTCGAGTCTCTCAATAACTGCATCCCACTCAGCTCTCAATACTCTCATTTGTCTATCCATCCTCTCAATCTATCTCTCTAGACCTGGAACCCAGTCTGCCCACACCTATGTAACTGCTAGTCAGACTAGTAGTGCATCAATATCTGGCTCCTCCTCAGCAGCATCTCTCTGAAAATAGGGATCCTGTCCCCCGATATCCATGTCTACCTGCTCATCCTATGCATGTACATCTTCCATCTTAGCATCTAGCTCATCCTATACGTCATCATGAACCTGGCCACCCTGTACAACACCGCCCTGCGCCAATAAGACGTCTACCTCATCCTGTCCCTGCACCTATACTTGTGTAGCTGGTCCCTCAACCTATCAGATTTTGATAAACTGATCTATCAATCTATCTATCCTATCATATCAATTTCAAACATGTTTTATCAAGTGTTTCAAAAAGATAATTCTATCAATTATCTACATTCAAGACTGGTTAACTAGCAACCATGCTACGATGTTGCCTATCTTAATCAAATTGAATCAAAATTAATCGTTGACAGATCAAATCGGCTTATCGACATCAAGTTTGACCTAATTGACTATCTACTTTGACCATATTCTACCACCTAAAACACATGCATAGCATTGAAACATGCATGTGCAACTTTCTTTCACATTTGTGCAGGTTTTCACCTATGTGCAGGTTTCCTCCACATTTGCGCAACAATTTTGTATGAATGCACAGATTTTCATATATGCGTGTTTTTATTGCATACTTGCATAGTGCTAATTTTCTACTAGTATGAATGTGCAGCTGCACTCAACGCATGCGCAGAAAATTTAATTTTCTGCGCATATATCGCTAGTTGCTACGCATATATCGCTAGTTGCTGCGCATTGATGCGTCGAAACTACGCATTCATTCATCATTCAAAAACAAACAATTTTTCTAATCTAATCTACCATTCCATCTACCCTAAACATGCTAAAATTCTACTCTAACATGCATCAAATCATGAAATCACAAAGCAGGATCGAATCACCTATCGGTTCACCCAAATCGGGTGGTCGCTAGAAGCGTCTGACCCTCTCGAAGCAGTGATCTGACAACGGGAACGACATCCTGGCGACTCTGCTCTCTTTTCTCTCACGCTCTGATCTCCAAATGACAAGTGTGCACAATGAGCCTATTGTGGACCCCTTAGCCCTATTTATAGCCTGTGGACCCGATGTGCTTGGTGTGTGGACCCTATCTCCCATTTTTCTTCCATTCCACCCCATTTTCTACCGTTCTTTCGTGAGATTGATTGTACAAATCAAAAAAAAATAAAAAATCACCAAAATCAACTAAAAACTCAAATAATCTTTTTTGTCAATCAATCTCTCAAGAGGGCATGCATAGGTCGTTTGAGACATTGTCTGGGGCAAGGGCAAAAATGCTTGATTTTTCTTTGAAACAATGTGACCAGCACATTATTTCAAAGAGGGGCAAAATGTATACACCTAAAAATGGCTTCATTAATTAATTAAATATTTATTATTTAATTACTATTGACTTGATAAATTAATTAAATATTTATTATTTAATTAATAATTATTCTTCTATTTATTAAATAAATTATTCAATTTATTTAGTGAATTCACTATAGTCTATTCCTCTATCCTAAGTCTTCTAATTAGTCTTATTAAAGTGATTTAAATAAATATACAATCACATAAATATGACTAAGACCCCTAGTCCACCTCATCTACCCACTCACTTGACACATCATCTTACCTAAAATAAATAATTATTATTAATTATTTATTAGTAATTATCCTCACCCACACATGTCCTATTCTTAAGGGCTATGTGGCCTCATACGACTTAGTCTCATGACCACATGTCCTCTCAACAACCAAGTCAAGAGACATTCCCTATTCCTAAGGGGCTTCTCAAGCCACCTCTAAGGGTCAAAGGTGACTCATAGGACACTTGTGCAAAGAGTCCTCATGAGGAAAAGGTCTCTCCCTCTTTCTCTCTTTGGTCTTTGTGAGACACTTGACATGTGTCTTTCCCTTCCACCTTCTTCTCCTTCATGTCAATGTGAGAGGAACATCATCCCTATTCTTCCTCTCACATTCCAACTACATCCCCCTTTCTCTCAACTCCTTCAACCAAGTCAATCCTAGCCCTAGGATCTTCCACCTTTCATTCTCAACCATAGGATTGCGCCACCTAGGCCTAGATCCTCCAAAACTCTATAAAAGGAGCCACATTTCCCCTTTGTGAGCTAATAGGTATTTTGTAATAGGCATTCAAGCATTCAAGCAATCAAGCATCCAAGCATCCAAGCATTCTAAGAGCAATCAATCCATATTATCATCATTTCATTTGCATTCCATCCATTAGATTGCATAAGCTATTATGCACTCATTTCATAAAATCTCCACACTTTGGTAGCATCTTGGGAGAAGGCTTCATTTGGAAATCTGAGAGCTCAACCTCTTCAAAAAATCAAGGCTAGGAGGACAATGGAGACAAGCTGCATGGTAGGTGAAGGTAATTAATTTAGTTTCATCATTTTATAGTTACTTTGTATTCTTCATTGTGTTGCATTAGATTGATTTATTGTCTTTAAATAGTTAATTTGTCATCTCTAGTTATTAGACATCTAATTTGCATACATTTACAAAGAAAGTTCTCTTAACAGGTGGACTAACAGTTTGTCTATATTTTTATGATGTTGATTCATCTATAAGAAAGATGCATTGTTGTTCACAGCCACTGGCATACAATCCAATCAGTGGATACACTATTTGGACTATATGCCAGTGGCTGTATAACAGTATACACTGGTTACAGTATACACTTGTGTTTGTGGTTAAGCAATGTATTATACACTTGTTACAGTATACACTAGTGACAGTATACACTTGTTACAGTATACACTTGTGTTTGTGGTTAAGCAATGTATTATACACTTGTTACAGTATACACTTGTTACAGTCTACACTTGTGTTTGTGGTTAAGTAATGTATTATACACTTGTTACAGTATACACTTGTTACAGTGGACTAACAGTTTGTCTATATTTTTAAGAAAGATGCATTACTATTCACAGCCACTGACATATAGTCCAATTAGTGGATACACTATTTGGACTGTATGCTAGTAGTTGTATAATAGTATACACTAGTTACAGTATACACTAGTTATAGTATACACTTGTGTTTGTGGTTAAGCGGAAGATGAACTGCCGAATGGACGCTACTGGGTTTGTAAATACGGAAGTCACCGGACCCAACAAAATATCAAATGCAATGCATAAAACACAAAAATGGGTTTTAAAAAGTGAATTCCACCTATTTGAGTGGAAGTGGATACCAAATACCCTCTTGTTTGTGACTTCCTTTGTGACCTCTCTGGTGCTATAGTGAATTTGGGAAACAAAAACTCCAATGCTTAGCCTTGTGTGAAAGCAAAATGGTTGAACTCTAATTGAAAGAGAACTTTTGAGGTCTTCTGCTTTATACTATGTTGGTTTAGCACAGGAACAACCTCAAACCATTGGCAAATTCTTGTAACCACAAACACATTAAGATGTATTGTGCCCCTTTTCACATTATGAGCTGATGAGACTATAAGTATTTGTGACCCTTTACATCACTTCTCTTTTAGGACTCATTTGAAGTAGTCTCTGTTAGGACTGATTTGTAGTAGTCAGTATAAATGTGTTATGAAGCTTTTTGTAATATTGGCCTTCGAATCTCCTCCAAGTTTAGTAAATGAGGGGTGATTAATGCTTTTAAATTATATTTCAATCCTTGAAGTTATTTTGTTGAATATTGTTGTGGAGATTATAATTGGACTGTTTAGGGAGGCCTAATTAGGCCCGAAAATCAGTTTACCAGTCCCTATTTGGAAGCCATGTTACAAAGCAACCTTTAATCATTTGGAGTTATGTTTTAGAAGGCCACAAAGGGTATTTGTAATGCTACTTGGTTTGGAGAGTTGTTTTGTTATTGAGGAATATAATCAGTTTTGTTGTTGTCTAGGACTAGAAGACACTAGGCCTGATTTTGGAAAGACCATAACAGTTGTTGAAACCAGTTGTTTGGAGTGCCACCATGGGTGACCAAAGGGTGTATTTTTTTGTTCTAGTATGTCTCTGAAGTTGGTTGGGACTTGTTATCATCAAAGGCCTCATTTGTTACTTGAAACCTGTAAGGCAAAGTGAAAAGGGAAGTGTGGGATGAGCAAGGTGTAATGATAGTGAGATGTTGTGAGACCAAACTATATGAAAGTCCTTGTTCATTCTAAGGTATTGAGCTGTCAAGAAGTTGGTCATGGGGGAGGAGTGTTCCATAGGGTTACGTGTTTGGTTAAGAAAGGGTTTGAGCCCATTATTGTGAAATATGCTTGATTGGCATTAAAATGTTTACAAAGTTTTGAGGGTGAGTCCCAACCTCTGCATCAGAAGGATCTAATAATTTAGGGCCAACTACACTAGCCAAGGGTTAAAAAGACCACTCAAACAAATATCCATTTCTGGTCGGCCATGTTATGGAATGTAGTGATCCTCCAGTACTTTGCTAAGGGCCATAGATTTCATAAGCAGTTCAACAGGCACTATTATGAGATGTGACACTCTTTTTATAATCCATGCAAGTGCAGGGGACCCGCCAAACTCCACTGAATCAGCAAAATCTCCCACTCCTAAGAAAGCGGTATAACCCCTCCTAGGCACAAATTCAAAATATGATGGCAAAAATCTAGGATGCACTTGTTACAGTATACACTGGTGACAGTATACACTTGTTATAGTATACACTTGTGTTTGTGGTTAATCAATGTATTATACACTTGTTACAGTATACACTTGGTACAGTCTACACTTGTTACAGTGTACACTTGTGTTTGTGGTTATAGTATACACTTGTGTTTGTGGTTAAGCAATGTATTATACACTTGTTATAGTGTACACTTGTTATAGTATACACTTGTTACAGTGTACACTTGTGTTTTTGGTTAAGCAATGTATTAGTAAGTAGCCCCTCTATGGGATTCTTGCCAACCATACACTGGGAATGTGCAGTCAGGAGTTTCATCAGCTGGCACACTATGACTTTTACTTGCCACCTTAAAATGACACACTTATTTGATGGCTTTTTAGTCTCTTGTGAGTCAGTCATCCTTTTCTTATGGACTAGTCCTCCACTTACAATTAAGTGCACTTGTTGCATGTATGCCTTGCTTTCAAAGTTACTGGATATGGTATTTTTGCATATTGGTTTAATGTTTTGGTATTGCAAGATCTTGCCCTCCCTTGACCATTGTTTTCATTTGTTAGTGCTATTGCTTTTATGCCTTGCTTTCAAAGTTTTTGGATATGGTATTTTTGCATATTGGTGCATATTGGTTTAATGTTTTGGTATTGCAAGATCTTGCCCTCCCTTGACCATTGATTTCATTTGTTAGTGTTGTTTCTTTTATGCCTTGCTTTCAAAGTTACTGGATATGGTATTTTGGCAGATTGGTGCATATTGGTTTAACGTTTTGGTATTGCAAGATCTTTCCCTCCCTTGACCATTGATTTCATTTGTTAGTGTTGTTTCTTTTAACATATTTAAGTGGAATACACGAAGGAGTACCACATGATGAATGTTTCATTTAATGCATTGTTAAGGTGTAGTCTCATAACTATCCATTTCTAGTTCTTCAGACATGATTTTATAAATGTGTTTTAGTAGACGATTGTATTGTTCATGATTTTGTATGTATATACCCTAACCTTCTTGTTATTATTGTTGCATTATGAAATTAAGTTAAATAATTCTACTTTGTTCAATGCTCTATTTCATCTTCAATTTCTTTTCATTTTTCATTCATTTTTACAAACCACGTGATAGGTATAGAAATAGAAATGGATAGTTATGAGACTACACATATGATGATAAAGTGAGACTACACATATGTTGACATTAAATATGTTTGAAATAGCTTCTAGATTCAATTTTGTAGATATTTTTGGCATCAACGTTTATGATCACACTCTGTGATCCTTCATCAGGATGGAAGAGAGAAAAATGATTGAAAGAAAAGTTCATCATTTTGGTCTGTTGCAATCATTTTGGTCTCTTTCATCCTGATGATGGATCACAGAGTGTGATCCATAACTATCTACACAATCGAATCCAGAAGCTATTTGAAACATTGATGCCAAAAATATCCACATATGATGATAAAAAATGAGCTATCTGATGATTGTTTACTGTTCATGTTTGTAAACGGTCAATATTTCTGATGGTACTCCTTGGTGTATTCCATTTAAAAATAAACAAGTTTTAGTTTTTCTAGCATGTTTACTTTGTAGATGCAGGATTGACCATCTAACAATATGGAAAGTAATGGGAATAATGAGTGGGATATGAGATGGTTTCTCATCGAATGTGGGGCATAAGGGTGTAGAGTGTGGATTTCCTTGCATTTCCTTATTTAACTGTGTGTTTCCACACCACCATTTAGTTCATGGATATTGTTCTTCCCCAAAACTTCTATCTGATGCTATAGTTGTGTCATTATATTTTTTCTATAAATTTGTAATATCAACATAAATGGAACTTTTTCAATTTGTACTCATAGAATATAGTCATGTTGTTATATATGAATGAACAAAAATTTGCTTGATACAATGCTGATGGCTATGGTAAATGTCCCTATGTGTGAGTGTGGTGATGGATCGCGCTATGTGTTAAAGATGTCACACATCCGGGATAATCCAGATTGTAAATTTTGGAGTTGCAAAAATAAGAAAAAGGTTGTTAATTTCACAATATTTAAATGTTTACAAAGAATAAATATTAATCATTATAGTGAGACTAACTTAAATTTGTATTGTAGGATGGCGGTGGATGTTAGTACTTTCGGTGGGCCAATGACACCCTGTCGCTATCTACATCATCTGCACGTTCTCCACATATACCTATTGTGGATGACGAGTGTAAGTCTTGCAAAGCGCTCAAAAAAGCTTTTCCAAAAGCAGAGGCTATGTATAAAGCCGATGTCATGTTTTTACGATGTTTACTTTGTGCAACAATCGTACTATTTAGTTCGGCCATTTGTTGGGTCATTATGCAGAAATAGATATATATGTGGACTAGATGACTTATTTATATTTTGATGTGATATCGAGCAATGCTATAATTACTTTCTTGTTATTATATTGTTTATGATATTGTATAAAATTATTAAAAAAAGTTAAGTTTACTCTTCACAATATTGGAAAAAAAATATTAAATTTTGTTTATGATTTTCTATATAAAAATATAAACTAATTAAAAAAAATTATAAATAAAAAATGGACAACAAAAATAAAATATTAAATTAAAACATTATATAATAATTATAAAAAATTAAATTTTCCTGTCAAATTCTAATTCCAATTGAAAATGTAGAACCAAACACAGAAAATGGATAATGTAATTCCAATTCCAATTTGAAATTGCAAACCAAACACATAAATAAGAATTTGTCACTTCCAATTCCAATTTGGAAAATGGCAACCAAACGCAAAATATGGATTGTCTTAGCCATGTTTCGGGTGAACCAAACAGTCCAAACTATATTCCGAATACACAAAACTAGAATTTCAAAACTTGATTTTGAGATAATCAGTTTTTGTCTCAAATTCCAATTCCCGCAAACAAATAAGACCCTAACTCTACGATCATTTGGCACATCACTAATACCTCTTTCAGAGCTATAGAAGCTGTGGACAAGGATAAGTCTTTTCTCTCTGTCTCTCGTACATGCAATTGTTGATTCATTTAATGGTGAAATGAATAGAAATAGCCTATGAATTCAGGTGTTGAACTCATAATCGTCATTATCTGTATCCACATTAACACCTTTGGATGAAGAGTAAATGGTCTGAAAAATATGAAAAATACTTTAGAGTAGTTGTAGTTAATTTTGTACACTTGCAAATCTTAAATGGTAAGTTGGATTTAATGAATTTTTAGTGGGTTTTTTGTGTGATTTAATTGCGCATAGCTATTGTTTTAACCAGACATCTGTGGAATTTATAAGGGTTAAAATATGGTCATTTCAAAGTGTCGTCTTACTTAAAGATGTCCCAATATCCTTGCATTACAACCACTTCAAAAATTGAAGTTACCAGTTTTCCATAATCTATGTTGAAATCTAGAAGTAATTGAATGACCTAAAAAATGGTTTAAAAATAAAGGTTACACAATCAAATCTAGAAGTAGTTGAATGACTTAAAAAATTATCAATACTTGAATGACCTAAAAAATGGTTTAAAAATAAAAGTTACACAATCAAATCTAGAAGTAGTTGAAAGACTTCAAAAATTATCAATACTTATGTACAAATGTTTTAGTAGTCATTCAAAAATATCTATTACCATGGGTACAAGTGGACCACTATTGGTACATGATATATTTATTAATGGATTTTTTGTTATCAATTTTTTTTTAGAGAAAGTTAGTAATTGAGTAAGCTGGTACACAAAGTGTGGTAATTGGTGCTCTTCTCCCATAATTGGTATGAAAGAATTATAGTTGGTTTTAATATTTTTGAATAAATAAAATTAGAAACTTTTTAGTTACACTTACAAATCTATACAATACAAATTAGAGTTGATTTATTTTCTGAAAACATAGAAATAAAAAGAAAAATTCAATTTGTTCTGCCTTGTCTATAATGATATTGCTTTTTATATTTTTATTTTCTAAAATCTATGAAATTATAAATAAAGGCTTGAAAGAGAAATTGAATTTGATCTTAATTATGGTATTGATTGCTTTATTTTTGTTTTCTAAATCTATGAAATTCTGGATAACTTTTCTTGATCACTATGATTTTACAGTTCCTAAAGAAAAACTGAATTTATTATTAATTATTTTAATAATGATATTGCTTTTTCTATTTTTATTTTTTACAATCTATAAAATTTTGAATAATTTTTCGAAGTTACTGTGATTTTTAAGTTCAGAAAGAGAAATTGAAATTGTTCTCAATTGTCTTAGTAATGATATTGGTTGTTTTATTTTTTTTTTCTAAAACCTATAGAATTCTGAAAACTTTTCTGGTCACTGTGATTTTAAACCCCGGAAACGCTGACAGTTGACGTAGAACTGATAACGATTACAAACGTAAAGTACCAACAGAATCTAGGTGTGAACCCCTCCGCAAATGGTGATATCGTCATTTTGTGTGACAAGAATAGCAGCAATACACATCAGGTTAGTGTTCAAATCTCAATTCACTGTTTATTGATCAGTTTCAGTCTAAGTATTTACTTACTGAAAAACCTTGTCTGCCGTGAATGGTATATTAGTGTCTCTCGATTCTTTTCTAACGCACAAGTTTCAATTTTACCATTAATTTAAATTTAGTGCAGTAAAGACCATATTCGCAAAGGCAGGGGCTAAGTTTTCGACGTAAAAAAGTAAAAGGCAAAAAAATAAAATTAATTTTAGATTTTTTTTTCAAATTTGTGAAAAATAGTAATTTTTTTATTTTTATTTTTCCTGTTTTCTATTATAAAATATGCAGATCATAAAGAACTTTAACAAAAATTGTTATATTTTGAATATTTCAAATTTGATTACTGATACATTTTGTAGGAAGCTTAACTAGATACGTTGGCAAATAAAGTAGTAATATGATTAGACACTCCTTGACTGACAGCAATGTTGAAAGGTTCGAAATGACGATCGATAAGCGACATGATAAATGTCAAGGGTGAATTTTCCAAAATGTTGGAAGTGGACGTTTCATGTGTACACACAATTTTGGCTCTAGTCGCTGGGGGTGAGGAATCATTTCGGAGGTTTTGTTATTTATTTTTAATTGGTCATTATTCACATTAAAAATTGTGCAAAAAACAACACTTTGAAAATTCAAAATTCAGATTGAACACAAAAGGAAAAAATTACAACAAAAAATTATCACCAAAAAATTTAGAATGCTATAGAAGACTTTTCTTCTGCGTGGGATTCAGATATGGTGATGTGTAGTTTGGATTTTCTGTTATAGTTGGTATTTTGTGATAAAAACCTTCTTGGTTTACACTCTATTTTTTACTTCTAAATATTACTAATAATATAATTTCAAATATATTATCACCTCAATGATTTAACAACACTCGTAGATGAAGTACAATTTCAAATATGAATGGATTTGATATTTTAAGTTGAATGACATTTTCATGCTTCTGTTGTTGGTGAGAACGACTCGGTGTCTATGGAGCGAAAGCAGTAGATGAGTCCCAAGCTGTCGAATTTGTTGAACTTCACCATCTAGTTGACGAAGAAGCCTTTCAGTATTTCATATCAACTGTAATTCGGTGCCCAACATTTTAGAATATTCGATAATGATGCAAGAGTGCAATTGGAAATCAAATTAGAAATGATGCATTGAGGTTTTTTTTTTGTTTTGTTTTGGCAGTAATAATGTGAGAGGTGAAGCCACTTTATGGAATTGGGGCAGGTAAATAAAAGTAAAATAATTTGAGTTATAATGTAGTCACCTAAATCTCATTTTACTTCTTGAAACTAGTTTATTTTTATTTTTTAAATTTGATGGTTATATAATAAGAATGATTCATAAAATATGAGATGCATTGTGTTAAGTTCTTGTTTATAAGTGTTACATATGATAGTTATTGTTAGATAAAGTAGTTGATGGTTGTAACTAGATTAATGGAAACATTGAGCATTCATATACATAGTCATCTAAGAGATACAAGATGATAAAAATGTTTTGAATATATAGACTCAAAGAGATGGTCACCAAGACTACGTGGGAAATTCTATGTGCTCTTTGTCCGGAATGCACAAGTAGGTCTAGGATGACATTGGAGGTTTAGGGCATCAAGATAGCATGCACACATCCCCTACAAATGAGATACAAAGGTTGTACCAAAAAAGTTGGAATACACCATTCCATATGTCTCTGTGCTACTTGTTAGCCTCCATATTGAAATCTCCGAGTGCTTTGACTCTTTGTTGATCTTGTTCTTGGTACACTTGTGTATCCTTGATCAATAGGTCCAAAGTTGCCTAGTTTGTCCATGTGTCAAATATCTCTTGACTTGACAACCAATCTTCAAACTGATGATCAAACTGAAACTTAATTTAAATGATAATAACATGAGATAACACATTCAAGCATTTAAATCAAATAGAACTGATCAACTAATTGAAGAGATAAATACCAACAAAGATGAAGGAACAACTGAACTTATATTGAAATAAGTATAATATAATCCAACTGGTTACAAATTGTATGATTGTTCTTCTTCAGTTGTGTATCTTCAAGAGACAAATCCCAAAATGAACAAAAAGATGTAACTGTGATTTCATATCTTTTCTAGACCAAAAGATCCTCTATATATAAACGAGAATTTAGTTCCAAAATGAAAGGGCATACCCCTTCATTACTAAGACATAAATATTTCTAACTGGTAATTACTTGGCATAATTATAGGACAACTAGTTTTCATAACAAGAGACCAAAATAGCATAACATTATAAATAACAACATGGACAATAGAGATTAATCTCTTAGGAGAATGCTACACTTATCAAATATTTCATCTGTTCATCCTGCAAATATCTTATTAAAATAAATCAAACCTTACCTTTCATTAGGATTTTCTAACAAGAAATTGTATCCTTCTCCAATATGAAAAAAAAAATCTGTCAAAATAATCTACTTTTGATTAGAAATGTTTTACTTTTCAAAAATATACTTCCAATTATTTAGATATAATATTAATACCTTTGATTTCAAAAAAAACCCATTTCCTAAATATATCATCTTTTGGAAAAACAAAATTTACTCCAATATAGACCCTCTCTTCAAATCATAATTTTCCTTCATAGATGATAATATTTCAGGGTAAATAATATATTAAGATATTATTATTTATATAATATCCTTGAAATGTGACAAAAATCCTCCTCTAGGTTATAGTAATTTGCTTCTTCCAATATTTATGATTACTCCTTATTCATGTGTACTTATCAACAGTTAGAATGATTTCCTATTAATCACCTAATGGGAAAATAATAATGATTTCTCCGGAAATACTCTGCTTCCATACGAAATAATCTAATTTACCATGAGGTTATCTTTTCCACCTGGTAGAATTAACTCATCTTCAATGTCCTTTTGTGATAGGGAGCTTCTACTCTTAATCGACACATCTTCAAATCAGATATCAAATTTGAGTAAATCTGAAAATCTATCCAGAAATTATTTACTGTGGCCGACTACACTGCGTGATCATTTAAATCTATGCTCCATGCCAATAATTGATCCGGTAAATTATCCTGCCAAACTTGATGGATGAATCTTAGTTGGAAAAACATGCACTTTCACCATGTTCCATTACCATATTAGCTAACCAACGCATTTTCGTTTATTCAGAAGTCCAACATATAATTTCAGAAAAATTGATGTATCTTAGCATGGTCAGTATGCTCTTCCTGTTGCCATTTCCCTTTTGCTGCATCAACTTGACTCCATAATTGCTCGGTTCCGCATATGCAGAATTCGGAAGGATTCAGAAGTAGATGTTTCTCAATCACATTCTGCCTTTATAAAAAGGGTATACCTCAATAAATTTCTAATTCATTTTTGCATTATAATATAATTTGTGGCACCCTTTTATAATCTCAAGATTTCTTCTGAAATTACTTCGGAAACTGATCACACCTGCCCATTAGCTTCTGAGACTGGATATGCTCATAGATTGTTGACCAATGAATGCATCGTAATGAATAATCCTGACAAATTTGTTTAAAAGTGCACAATATCTTTTGTCGAATATGGCTTGTTACTGCTTTCTCAAAGTTTAAAACTATCAGCCTTGTGCAAACACATTTCTCTATCAACTGACCAATTGGTGAAGCCCTGTGATTCATCATGAATCATGAAGTACATTCTCACATAAATAATGGTTAGAAACAACTTGTTTGACATGATATTCTTTTGTTCAAGAAACATTAATTATTTCAAAGCGGACTCCCTGGAAAATTCATCATCCTGCAAGTAAAAAGTTAATAGAAACTACAATTTGCATTAGTTAAGTAAAAATATCAAATGAGCTGCTGAAATCCAGAGATTTTGTACAAAGCACCTATGTAATACAAACAATTATAAGAATGGATTATTTCATTATATAATTCATTCAAATACATTACATAAATATATCAAAAGAACTAGTTGAAATGATTTTTAAAAGGCCCAAGAGAATTTTAAATAAAATGCAAACAAAACAGTTCTGGGAAAAATAGTAAACCAAGTCATGAGGGGATGAAAATGGGCATAGGGATTCATTATGATGCAGATAGTTCAGAGGAACACATGGTTTTGACATAGGGGTCGGGTGGGAAATATTTATTAATACCCGAATATGACCATTTTGATAAAGTTTTATTTTACAACTGATAACTTGTCAAAAATGCATATGGATTAGTTATATCATAGGAATCTACAAACTAGCATAGATAACTTTGTGATATAAAAAATGCATAGGAACAACTAAATTGACATGAGAGTACTTGACATATGCTTCAAAACAGGTTCTATGGAGTTGGAAATGGAAGAACACGTTCCATCATAGATGATGCACATGATTGTATGGTGAGATTTGCTTCTTGACCATGAATCTTGGACTCTAAATTTTACAAAAGTTTAGGGTTCCAACAAAATGTTTCAAAGTGCAAGTGTAAATGTAAGACCAACTAAAGAGAAGCTAAACACTAAATTGAAGTGCTTCCAATTTAGAATGGTACAAATGGAAAAGGTGGCAAGACATTCGTGATGGTGGCAACATGATGAAAGATACATTATTGGCAACTTTCATAAGTCTTGCAAGCTATTAAAAGTTAGGATAGAAAATTTTCAAAAAAGGTAGTAACACATTGGCCAAAAATGGTTATCATAACCGTCCATTAGATATTGTAATCTTCTAATCATCGATCTATACTTAATCTAAAAAATACTCTTGGTCTCATCATATTTGTCAGTTTATGGCAAGTCACCATGGGTGTACTGGAACAAATTTACAATCTTCCATCCCAAAAAATTTCAACATTTCTTTAAGATATTTAGTCTGAGAAATAAAAATGGCTTTGTTGCTTTGATTTATTTGTAGTCCAAGAAAAAATTTCATCTCGTTTATTATGGACATCTCAAATTCGTTCTCCATTTCTTTAGAAAATTTCTTACACATCTCATCATTGCCTCCAAAGATAATATGATCAACAAAAATTTCTATTATCAAAATTCCAATCTTGACTAATTCTTAAATACAAGTTACTCTCAGCATTACTTTTTCTGAATCCAAGGCGAAGTAAGTACTTGTCTAACCTTCCATACCAAGCCTTTCGTGCTTGCTTCAATCCATACAATGTCTTCTTCAATTTGCAAACCATGTCTTCTTCTTCTGTTAAAGTAAATTCATCAGGGTGTTCTATGTATACCTCCTCTTCAAGATCCCCATTTAGAAATGCAGATTTTACATCCATCTGATATACTTTGAAATCTTTATTATGAATTCCCATGAGCAGGGCCATCTCATGATTATATTATGAGAGTATTGAAAGGCCATGATTTCATATCTGCACAAAATGGATTTGTCGAAAAGCCTTTAGAAAAGCTCAAGCAAATGCATTGCTGCACGTATAAAGTCGCGTTTGAAGTCTATATCCAGTGTTCTCCCAAACACATATATGCACGATGTGGATGCGCAGACAAAGTAACTTAATTGCTTGACAGAGTGTCTTCAAAGAAATAAAGCCCAATCCCAAAGAACTTGCACGGAGAATGTGGAGTCAAAGACATCCAAACCCCATTCTCCAAGCCCGAACCAAGTATGAGCTTTGAAACCAATTATAGACATCCATCAAAGCACAGCACGACTCACTGATTATAAAATATACACAAAGTAAATTTGTTGAAAAGGCTTTGGGCAACTTTCAAAGCCAGATACCGCCACCTTGGTCAGTGATGGAAATTTTGGAAGCATGGATTTTTGGAATAGGTTATGGACATCCTTTAAAGCATAGAGGTGTAAAGATTTTTGGTCTAATTTAACGATTAAAAACTCTCCAGCAAACACCCCAAACAAAATACGGGATGATGGATTACACAGCTGATTTATTTGCCAGGCCCGCCATAAAGAGATGTCGTCTCATAGAATTTGACGAGCTCGCAAAATATATTTGTAGGAATGGTTTGTCAGCATGTGGAGTCAAAGACATCCAAACCCCATTCTACAAACTTTTCGACAAGTGGACCTGGCATTAGATTTGTTATCTCCATCGGCAACTTCAACTTCAGCTATAATGATAAGTTGGTCACAACAATAATGTCAATGTATTTAACTTTAGTGGGCTTGGTTTGCAAAGAGACCGATGCAATATTTTTATCGGTGATATTACAAAGTTGTCTAAGTTGCTCAAAACACCGATAACCATTATTAATATGCTCTCTACCTACACAAAAAGAAAACACTCGAACAATCTACATGCAGCAATAAAATGCAAAAGATGAAGGAGTCTTGTCAGATATTACGGTTAGAGATGCCCCTATCGACATGCATGCAAAATGTGGAATCATAAGTTACATGGCACCCGAATTAGTCGACAAGTTGTCTCAATGGAACATGGTTTATCATCCCATGCACTTGAATTGTTTTGTGGAATGCCTTGAAGATGTAAATACAGATTCAGCAACCTTTGGACCTTTGGCCAAGATCCTCCATGCTCTGCACAAAATGAAAGCTTTGCTTGTGAAAAAATGGCTCGTGGATTGAGAAAGGGACATAGAGATTACTTTAGCAGCAAGAATGTCTTGGTTTGATTTTAATTTCACGAGTTTTAAATAGTCTCTTTGTAAAAGTGACTTGTGTCACTTGATTGTAACTAAAGTTAGATTTTGGGTCTTATATTTGTAAAATTAAATTCTAACTTGCTTTCAAAAAAGGTAGTTATCGTAAGTAATCAATTAGGTAGTTACTTGAAGTGATCACATAGGTAGTTATCTTAAGTGGATACCAAAAGTAGTTATCCTAAGTGGTTACCAAAAGTACTTATGCTAAGGAGTTACATAAAGCAATTAGGTGGTTACAATTTGGTTATCAAAGAGAGTCTATTTATACAAGGCTTATGAATGTAAAAAAGAGGGGGGATGGGGGATTTTGCAAAGGGGAAACTATAGAGAAATATTTAGAGAGATTTTTTGGCTTCACATGTTGTACACATGAGTCTTTGAACTTGTATATTTTCAAAGAGACAATAAAGAATGCATTTATTCATATGTCTAGATGTATTTTTCAGTTATCATTAATGATTTATCGTATGTTAAGTTGGTAATGTCTTTATGTATTTATGGAATCCATTAGTTTCTTAGTCAAATGGCATATGTAATTGATGAAGCACAATCATGCTCGGGTACCTTGGTTTGAATGTGATAAGATAACTTGTCTCCTCGTATGTTGAGATTTGTTATCCTTATTTCATTATTGCATATTCAAACTTAATCTGTGCTAATATCCCTTTGTAATCTATTATGCATTGTGAATCTCAACTAGTATTCATATGTCTATAGTTAGGATTTATGTTATGTATTTCCTTTAGTTTTTTTTTCTGTCCTTTTTATACTTTCAGGTGAAAAGTACATAGAAATACCAAATGCCCCAATCTTATGAGGGAGCTTCTCCTCTCAAACACAGAGGAAGATTGTGATTATATTGTGATCTAGTCACAATCTCTCCAAATGTTGGCATGGTTATCACTACTCACAGGTAAAACATGGTCAGTTTTCAAGACAACATCACAGTGACAAATCTATTTACCAACAAATTTTCCATTGATTATTTTTTTATGATTTTTTGAAATGACCACATCCTAAAAATCTGGTACCTATTTGTGTGCTTGGTGTAACTTGCATCAAAATGATAAAAAATGTAATTTATTTTTTAAGTGTATAAAATCAAGTGTAGAATAGTAGTATGTAATATTTTTTGAATTTGGTCAGGTAGATCAAAAATTGTTAAGAAAATGGTAGACATATGTCTCTGAGGACTTTCAAGACACTGGTAAAGAAAATTAAAGTTTACTATAATAATATTGTCCAAAAATAAAAAAAAATTATATGGCTAGAAATACGAGAAGACGTGTGAGATTATGGTGGTAATTTTAGATATACCCACTTGATCATTTGTAAACCTAATGATGAGGAAGCCAGGAAATCATCTTGGAAGATGAGAAAATGTGTAAAGGGACAAAAATGGAGGGAAAATGGGTTTGCAAGCCTTAGGGTCATTTTCCAACCCTCTTACCAAGCCATGATGCGTATGGCTTCCTATGTGCTAAATAACCCGCATGGGTTTCAAAAAACCAAAAGTACCACTCCATATTCTACATAACCTATGCAAGTTATGTAGAACTAAAAGCATCATTTTTACTTCTAAAGAACCCATACGGGTTATGAAGAAATAAAAACATATGCTTGTAAACCTAGCATACACTACACATATGTATATAGTTTCATATATAATATGTGTATATTTATGTATATATGCATATCTATATATATAAATATAGATATATATGCATATATGTTTGTATACATGCATGTCTCTCCTTGTTCCCTCTCTCTCTTGTCTTCCTTCCACCATCACCATCTCTATCTATTATGAGCCCTAATTATCCTCCTCGAACTCTATCTCATCTCTCTCCCCCCTCTTCTCTCTCTGCATCATCTCTCTCTCTCTCTCTCTCTCTCTCTCTCTCTCTCTCTATATATATATATATATATATATATATATATATATACACACACATGTATATATATCTCCATATCCCCCTCTATCTCCCTATCTATCTCTTCTTCCCTCTATCTTTCTCTCCCCACTTCCTTTTTGTTTCCTAGTTCTACATAACCTGTGTGGGTTATGTAGATCTAAATTCATAGTTTTAGTTCTACATAACTCATACGGGTTATGAGGAAACATGAATGATATCTTTAGGTCTACAAAATCCATACAAGTGATGAGGAAATATGAGTATATTACTCCCAACTGCCAAAAAACCAACATTGGAGCTTGTTCCAAGGGCACACTATTGTTTCACATGTCTTTATGTGACAGTAGCAGTTAGGTTTTCACTTTTTTTGTCACATTTTCTTTGAAATGATTAATTAATCTTTTTTTTGGGTTTGGTCTTGAATTTATTTTATCTTTATTACTTTAGATTATAACAAATGATGCTATTTTTTTTTTCAGTATTTGATTGTGTATGTTCATCGTGATGTTATGTGTAGGACAATCAATATCAACAATGGGAAATAACAAGAGAGGAATGATTGAACAATAAGAGGCAACAAAGGAAAGACAAGGGACTGTATGAGGAGATTACGTGAAGGTACATCATCTAATGCACCTAATGAAATTGATGAACATGCAACTATTCAAATTGATATGATGAATGCACCTAATGATCAACATACACCAATTCAAATGCATGTGATGAATGCACGATGAACATACATCATTTGAAATTGATGTGATGAATGCACCTAATGAATTTAAGAAGATGCACCATTTTAATTTGATGTGATTAATGCACATAATGCACCTAATGAAAAAGAAGAGAATGCATCAATCTTAACACCTCCTAGAATAATTCATAGGAAACCAAAGTTTATAATTGACATTGATAAAAATATTGTGAAGCCAATGCATGATAAAATTTTAGAAAGAATTTGTAGAAGAACGGTTAGAAGAATTTGGAATAAATATTTTGAAAACTTAAATCAAAGTTGAAGATGCCAATTAGTTGTTGAAATGATTAAAAATATGAAATTTAGAGAGACAATGAAAATTTTGGGGTTAAGAACATCCAAAAATAGTAGTGAAAGAACCATTGTGAGAAATCTATTTGTTGTATACAAAGCCATTGGTTTGAAATCACACACTAAATATGCTAATGTTATTTGATGTGTCCTCACATAAACCATAATGGGAAAGGAAATGAAAAAATATCATTTAATAAGCAAAACAAGCAATTCATTAAGGATAAGTAGAACAACATTACACAATTCCTTAGAGAGGTGAGAGAAAATTGAGGAACCTAAAAATAATTCTCTTTGGGCATTCTTGGGTAGACTCCCACACAAGGACAAGGTTGTTGTTGATGCCCTAAGAACATTAATTGAAAAAATTTGGCATGACAACACAAGCGTTTCACCTAGCCAAAGATATGTTGTTAGAAGGTGAATTGGAACTAGAAATCATGAGCCACATCCAAAACACTATTTAGATATGACTCAAACATAATTTTATGAAAGGTTTCATCAAATCTTTCCTCAGATTAAAATAATTCAAATATTTTTTGAGATGAAAAAAACATTTTATGTTAAGTTTAATCATGCACATGTACTACACGTTATTGTAGGGTCCATGTTGAATTTGTCATGCATAATGGTATTTATCGTTATATATGTTATCTTTTCACACTAATGATGTTTTGTAAGAATGTGGTCTACAAGCACCTCCTACGTCACCGAGATAATTTATTTCAAGTGTATTATGTAAATGAGATGATGGGTGCATTTATTATAAGATGATGTGTTTTAAAGGTTTTTGTCCTACATTTGGTGGTTTGCAACAGTTGCATAGATGTCTACATCTAGATAGCACACATACAATTGGTAAGAAACTAGTTTCTATTGGAAAATACAAGTCATTCACATTGGTACATTAAAGATGGA
Organism: Chamaecyparis obtusa; assembly: GCA_027943335.1. NCBI lineage: Eukaryota > Viridiplantae > Streptophyta > Pinopsida > Cupressales > Cupressaceae > Chamaecyparis > Chamaecyparis obtusa. The sequence goes on from BSBK01007366.1 coordinate 115,205, forward strand.
AAATAATTAAAGAGTTGTGAGTTAGTGAAAAGGGATATATGTGTAGCTGATTTTATGAAGATTTTTCAAGAGAAACTAGTTTATGAGTACATAGGTCATACACATAGAGCTAGATGGTTAGATGATAAATTCAAGTTGTGTAAGGATACTTTTCCCCTTAGTACTATTATCTTCATCATTGATTTTGCAGAGAATTATATACTAAAACCTCAAAATGAAGTGAAACCTATGTATTACCACTCTGCACAAGTTAAAAATTTTGTACACATAGCATTCATGCATGCATATGATAGCATAGAGGAGGAAAAAAACATTATTAGAGAGTCACTTTTATATCAGTGATGATTGTACTTATTCTTCAGAGTTTGTGCAAGGATTCTTTACAATTTTCTATGGCAGTTTAAGGGAAAGAGATGTAAGATAAAACCAACACATAATATGGTCGGACAATTATACCACACAATTCAAGAATTCAAGGATGTTCTACTGTTTGAGTAGGACACAATATGTAACAAGTGGTGTTCAACATTTTTTGAATTTGACTAAGGCACCGTGCATGGAAAGAGAGAGCATGATGATAGTGTGGGAGCATGTGTGAAAAGAGCTCATACTAGAGATAAATTTAACTATGAAGGTGGTGCAATGTTAATAGATGCATAAATGATTGGGAAATGGTGTAACTCTACAATGGGACTAGGTAATGCAAGTAAGTCTATGGCTTCTAGATATTTTTTGTTGATACATGAAGCTCACATTAAAAACTATCTAGATTTTTGTACACTTACAAGATCAAGTGACATACATTCATTTAGAAGTTCAAATGTAGCGTCATTAGCTATTTATACTAGACAGATTGCATGCTTTTTCTCTTCATGTATGAATTTTGTGTGGTACGAATGTGAATCAAAAGAGTGGGTTGGCCAATGGCCTTGTAGACCTTTGCAACCCCTTGATGCATATCAACCTCCTAGAGCACTACAATTGAACCAGATTGAAGCATCAATAGATTTTGACCATGTATCTGAACTAGTTGAACCATATAATTTCTTAATTTATTACTTAGGTAAAATTAATTTTAAACTTATTTTATTACACTTTACATTGATTTTTGTATTAACTTATCCTTCTATAAAATTTAGGTTATGTATATGCAGTTATTGCAGATGAGAACAATGAAGAAGGAACAAATTACTTTTTGTGTCGTTGTATTGAGGACAAAAATAAATTTACACCTACAATCATTGATGAAGAGTGTATTGAGTACCCAATAGGATCTATTTTTGTGATGGGGACATGGTTTAGAAGGTGTCATTGTTGTGTCATTTTATTGAGACCTCTTAAACTCATTTTATTACACTTTGCAAATTTATTGTGGTATTAGCTTATCCTTATATAAAATGTAGGTACCCTATCAAAAATTATAATGCCTAGTTGTTTAAGGACTTTGAGACACATGGACATATTCTTCATTACTCTAACCTTGTTGTTACAACAAATATTTAATTGATTAAGTATCATGGTAGACTTCTTAGCAAGAATTTGTGGAAAGTGTATCATCTTAAAATGGAAGCACTTCCATGTTAAGAGTGTTTAGCCCTCTAATTAAGTGGTTTGGGGTCATTCCAAGCACCTTGATTGGGTCTTTTCATGGATTTGATTGTTTCCCCCCTGTTCTGCTTCTCTCCCCTTGTTTCCAGCCTCTTTCTGACAACTTTCTCTGAGAATCTAAAGATTTTGACTTTCTGGGTAAAGGATGACCTGAAGGGTCAAGGATGACCTAGACCCTGACCTAGGTCAAGGATGACCTCGACCCTGACCTAGGGTAGAGACTACCTTGTCCCTAACCCCAAGTCCAAATTTTAGTTTCTAGAAGTTTCAGGATGTCGGGCTTCGGAAAGTTTTATTTTTCCACTTCCAAGTCAACTGTTTCGGGTTTCAGAATGGTAAACTCTTAAATTACATTTAATCAAGGTCCATTTCTAGGGGTTAAGGTTAATTGGGATTTAATTCTCCAATGTCAGCCTTTTCTAGGAGTTTGTGCCCTAGATCACTATAAAAGGAAGCCTTCCTCTCTCATTTTCTCCATCTCTCATCCATTTGTTCATCAAGCATTCTCAAGGAGACATTGGTGATCAAGCAAGCATCCCATCAAGCATTTTCAAGGAGGCATTCAAGTCCTCTTCTCCATTCAAGTTCTCCATTGAAGATCAAGGATTCAAACATTTAAGCCTTTGAAGGGATTTGGTTCAAGCATTCAAAACCCTAGATCTAGCCATCATGGTGGTGTGATCTTCCTTCAAGATCCTTTGTTCATCTTCAAGATCCATTAATTATTCCCTCAAGGTGGATTCCAAGCATGCAATCATGGAGGTTTTAATTTACATTTTCTAATGTTATGTTCAAGATTTCATATCAACATACTTGTTTACATTTGAAACACAATTGCATATCTATTGAATATCATAGCTTCATTGTTAGATCTACTTCTACTACTTGCTAGCATTCTCTATTTAAATTCCATTTTTAAGGTTGATTCCAAGCTGGGATTTGACTAAGGTAAACCCCTCATCCAAAAAACAAAACCATTTTTCTTTTAGGTACAGGTGCAGGACAAAGAATTAAAGTGCAGATCTAGATATCCTTTTCGACAAACTTTTGGGATTCGTGAACAGAATTTCCGTTGGAGTAGTTGGGTCAAGGACGACCTTTAGTGAGGGGTAGGATTCTACCCCAGGGTAAGACCTTGCCCCGCTATCTAGGTCAAAGTCAACCTACCCTCATAAAATAAAAATATTCCTGGGTTTTGTAGATCTCGCAGTTTTTGTTCAACATGGCAAAAATCAACAGTTTTTGAGACTGTTTGATAGGGTTTTCAACAAGTTCTTTTTCGGAGGCAAGTACTTTTATATCTTCATTTCAATATTATCTTTTCTAGATTTACATTTCATCCCCTTACAATTCAAATGTATGTGTAAAATATTGTTTTTAGAGTCTCTTTTATGTGCAAACCATTGTTCAAGGACCCCATCCACATTTTATCCTATACATTTGGTGAACCTATTTACGACAACTCTTTATTTTGTAGAATTAGATGCCCTATTGTGTTTGTGGATACATTTTCTTTTTGGTGTGAGATTTTCATTTCAAAAATACAAAAAAATTGTAAAATTTCTTTGAAAATACAAAAATATTTACAAATTTCATGCTTATAGTATTACTTTGTGTTCAACATGTATGATTTTTGTTTTGAATACTTTGATGATGTCTTTCTTAAAAAATAGGATAGATCCCTCAATGAGGTACATGGAAATGAGGATGAAAATTGTTTGAATGAGATCTCCATTGATCCTATTCCTATTTCACTCTCCTCCACAACCTCTTCAGTTGACCTTTACAAAGATGAGTTAGGGATTGATGTTAATCCTTCTCCTAATATATGTGTTTTCTATGAGCCTACTTTAGAATACAATTTACCTTCTTTCCCCTCTAGGGATCAAGCTTTAGTGATTTATGGTGATCCTACAATGTTTTTTATTGGTAGGGATGATAATCCTCCTATTTGGGATGAACCTTTGGATTTGGATGTTGATTACTCTCTTCCTCATGAAACCATTGTGGATGATCCCTTAGATAAAGACATTGATTTATCCCCTCCTCATGAAGAATCTTTGATACAAGAGGGTGATTTATTAATGGATGACATATCTATACATGATGATAACTCTTTTTCTAAAACATATTCACCTTATGCAGACATTTTAGCAAAAGAAGATGACATTATAGATGATTTACCTCCATTTGGCATTCCTTCTAGTGATGAGGTATTAGTGGAGAATGATATGAATTCCCCTAATGCTCTCCCTCTTAGTGATGATCTTATGGAGAATCAAGATCCTACCTCATCTCCTCCTAGGATGTCTTCTTTGCTTCCTTCTTATGAATCTATTTGTAGTGTTGAGATAACTAACATGGTTTTTTCGAAACCCTTGTTGACTGTCAAAGGTTGTCCTCGCATTACTATCAAAGGTAAACCTATGGAGTCTTTAGAGTTTTTCAATAATCAAGATTTGATATCTCACACATATCGTACAAGGAATAACCTTCAACCTAATATGGTGGTTCCTACTTCTTTACCACCTTCCCAACCCATTCTTCTTCCTCCACCCCATCTTCCTAGCAAGGAGTATGATTTGATAAACCAATTTCAAAATACTCCTGCCAAGATTTCTTTATGGGAGCTTCTTCAAACTTCACCTACCTACCATGAAGCCTTAAAAAATCCTCTAGAAACTCTTCCCACTCCACATCCTAATCAAGAGAACATCAATAACTTCTTACAATGCACGCATACTACCTCGGGTCCTCCTGACATTGTATTTACTCAAAAATATTTACTTTCTAAAGAAGTTCAGAATCAATATGATGCTCTTATGGTTGTTGTTACTATTAATAAAAGTATCATTCGTAGGACTTTGATTGATAATGGATCTGGGCTTAATGTTTGTAGCATGGACAAACTCAAAGTGATTAAAGTCAATCTTTCAACTATTCAGCATGACAATGTTCCTATATGTGGCTTTGATAACATTGTTAAGAACACTTTACGTATCATTACCTTACCTATCAAAGTAGGTTTGGTCATCCTAAACACACCTATTCATGTTATGCCTAGACCTCTCAATTATAACCTTCTTTTGGGTAGACCTTGGTTACATGAGATGCATGCCATCCCTTCCACCCTTCACCGTAAAGTCAAGTTTATACATAATAACAAGATGTATATGCTTCATGTGGATGATCTGCCTAATCCTTGTTTGAATATTCAAACCCACAATACTCCTATTCCTAATAGTAATCCTTCTTCCTCTAATGCTCTTCCTGGCAATGATTGGGGAACCTTGGATTTTACTCCTACCTTTATTGGAGAGTATAAGGTTAATGATCTTGATTTTATGAAGCAACAAAGAGAATTTGAACAATGATTTTTTTACTTCTAGAAACCTTTGTAATAACTTTTTCACTGCTTCTACCCACAATAAATCTATCAAACCTACTAATGATGACATAGTGACTACTAAAGTTCCATTGACTCCTTCTAATATGGCTTCTTGTTATGGTCCTGGTTATCATTTCCTAGTTAAACAAGGATTTAATGGTCAAGGATGTGGCAAGCATAAACAAGGAATTCAAATTCCCTTATGAAATGGGGGGCATGAGAATTCTTATGGATTGGGATTTAATCCTCAACAACAAATCAATGTTAACAACATCTCAAATAACACTTCAAAACATGATGAAACTATGAAGGAATTTGACCAAGAAGTTCTTTTGCCTAAACTCCTTTGTGCTAAGATGATTACTAGACCTAAACACAAAAAGAAATGTAGTCCACACTTGAAGACTCTTCCTTTTTGTTTATATCATAGATTTCATGATCACTCTACTAATGAATGTCAAGCTTTACATTATAAGATTAGGCAGCTCATTGATAGTAAGGTTATTTATATATCATGTGGTAATGAGTTGTATTTCAATCCTATTTTCTCTAAATAACATTTATGTTCCTATTATGGAGCTCCACATTATATAAACAATGTTAGCCTCATCCTTGGTGGCTTGTTGTCTTGCATAGTGTTGTGAGCGATATAATAGGTCCCCTTCCATCCTTTTTCCTACCCTTGGGGGGCAAGGATGTCATCTCCTTCTTTTCTATCTTTTCGGGATTCACCTATTTCCTTGGTTAAGCAATACCTATCTATTATGTGATATCCAATCATACATGAAAATTTTGGTTTTATTTGAGGATCTATGTCCTTGATCATAACCTATTTTCATTATTTGACATTGGGTTTCCATGGTTGATAAATCTCTCACCTTGGAAGCTGAATAGTGTGCTATCCCTCACAAGGGTTACTTTTTCACTTCTTGCATGATATCTCTTTGCATTCATCCCTTCCATGGCCTCATAGGAGTTGTGACCTTCTTGGCTTGGACTGGGTGTTTTCTATGGATATTGTCTTGACATTGAAGAAGGCTTTATCCTTGTTCTTTTCTTTCCTTAACATGTCAAAATAGTATGTTTTTGCCATCTTAAGGAGGGGGGCATATATACGGCCTCCCTCATTCTACATTATGTATTTTTTTTCTAACCTTTTGTTTTGCAGCATGCTAAATCTTGGAAGGTAACGCACATAAGTTGCTAAATCCTGAAGAGACACACATTTTTCAATTTTCAATATGCTAAATCTTGGAAGGTAACACACATAAGTTGCTAAATCCTAAAGAGACATGCATTTTTAATATGCTAAATCTTCCAAAGGTAACACACATAAGTTGCTAAATCCTGAGGAGACATGCATTTCATATTCATAGTGATACAAGAAGGTGGATCTATGGGTATTCCAGAAGCCGTCAGAAGACACATTATAGTTACAAAGCATAGTTTATGGGTGAACTATCAGGTTTGGCCACCTATTGGGCTCGCCCTCTAGGTTGATTCATAGTAAGGTGGGCATCTTACTGGGTGAGGTAATCACTTTCTCCTTTCTTTCTTTTCACTTTCATGCTAGTAGGACTAGATCATGAAGCTATGTTATTTATAGTGTTGCTCTTGTCTTTCTTATGTAATCATTTATGCTTTTATAATAGCTTTCCAAATATGATATTAGTATGATAAATATTTCTTAGCAAGGTTTCTTATGCTAATTGATTTGGGTTTGTTTGTACTAACCCCTGTTCTTTTGGTTTTCTCTTTTCACACCCTCGTGCATGTGTGTTGAGTTAGAATCCTTATCCTGGGGGCTTGTGTCCTTAGCTAAGTTTTATTTTATCTCATTGTGAATCCACTTGGACCTCTTCTTGCTTCTCCTTTACCAAGGGTTTGCATCAAGTCCATACTCTTACTAAAGTGGGGGCTTAATGTGTCATCTTAAAATGGAAGCACTTCCATTTTAAGAGCATTTATCCCTTTGAGTAAGTGGTCTGGGGTCATGTCAAGCACCTTGATTGGGTCTTTTCATGGATCTGATTGTTTCCCCATGTTATGCTTCTCTCCCCTTGTTTCTAGCCTCTTTCTGACAACTTTCTCTAAGAATCTAAAGATTTTGACTTTCTGGGTCAAGGATGACCTAGACCTTGACCTAGGTCAAGGATGACCTTGACCCTTTCCTAGGATAGAGACTACCTCTTCCCTAACCCCAGATCCAAATTTTAGTTTACAAAAGTTTCAGGATGTCGGGCTTCGGAAAGTTTTATTTTCCCACTTTCGAGTCGGCTCTTTCAAGTTTCGGAATGGTAAACTCTTAAATTGCATTTAATCTAGGTCTATTTCTAGGGGTTAAGGTTAATTGGTATTTAATTCTCTAATGTTTTCCTTCTCTAGGAGTTTTTTCCCTAGATCACTATAAAAGGAAGCCTTCCTCTCTCATTTTCTCCATCTCTCATCCATTTGTTCATCAAGCATTCTCAAGGAGACATTGGTGATCAAGCAAGCATCCCATCAAGAATTTTCAAGGAAGCATTCAAGTCCTCTTCTCCATTCAATTTCTCCATTGAAGATCAAGGATTCAAGCATTCAAGCCTTTAAAGGGATTTGGTTCAAGCATCCAAGATTCGTCATTCAAAACCCTAGATCTAGCCATCATGGTGGTGTGATCTTCCTTCAAGATCCTTTGTTCATCTTCAAGATCCATTCATTCTTCCCTCAAGGTGGATTCCAAGAATGAAATCATGGAGGTTTTGATTTACATTTGTTAATGTTATGTTCAATCTTTCATATCGACATACTTGTTTACATTTGAAACACAATTGCATATCTATTGAATATCATAGCTTCATTGTTAGATCTACTTCGACTACTTGCTAGCATTCTCTATTTCAATTTCATTATTAAGGTTGATTCCAAACTAGGGTTTGACTAAGGAAAATCCCTCATCCAAAAAAAAAAACTATTTTTCTTGTAGGTACAAGTGTGAGACAACGAATTAAAGTGCAGATCTAGATACCCTTTTCGGAAAACATGCGGGATCCACAAACAGAATTTTCATCGGAGCAGTTGGGTCAAGGATGACCTTCAATGAGGGGTAGGATTATGCCCTAGGGTAAGACCTTGCCCCGCTATCTAGGTTGAATTTGACCTACCCTCAGAAAAGAAAAAGATTTATAGGTTTTGTAGATCTCGCAGTTTTGGTTCAGGATCACGGAAATCAACAGTTTCTGAGACTGTTTGATAGGGTTTTTGGCAGGTTCTTTTTCGGAGGTAAGTACTTTTATTTCTTCATTTAAATATTATCTTTTCCAGATTTACATTTCATCCCCTTAGAATTCAAATGTATGTGTAAAATATTGGTTTTTGAGTCTCTTTTATGTGCAAACCATTGTTCAAGGACCCCATCCACATTTTATCCTATACAAAAAGTTTTTAAATTTGACCACAAGGCAATACTTGACACAATAAGGGTTAGATCTAATCCAGAAGGTTCACTTGATTGATATTGGGCCATGCAGAAGATTGATTCTACAATATGGTATAATAATTTTGACAATTTTGTATATATCTTTTGTGAAACGTTACATAACTTCTCTTTTTTGGAGGCCAAATTCTGTATATAAAAATAGAAATGAGCTATAATGTGCATATTTAGATATCAAATTTTGTATATAAATGTGGCCTAGGGGCTGCTTGACAAATATTGAGAGGCCAAATTTTGTATATCCTAATGTGTACCATTTGATATAAATACATATTGATTTTTTTATTGTTACATTTGTCTCGTACCATGTATGATGTAATAAAGTGCAAAAAATATTTTCATTACATGCAAACTAAAAAAAAATATTGTCTTCATGCCTCCATGTGGTAATTATGAATATTCGAAGTCATATTTTTATGTTAAACCAATATCTCCTTTACTCAAGCAACATTTGGCTCATCTGCTCAAGTGGGGCATGTTTGGGAACTAACAATCTCCATTTAAACTCAAGTTTGGAAACTATAAATGATTGTAATAGATTAAATAGTTGTACTCATTTAGAAATTTTGTTGAATCAATTAAAAATTATTTTAATAGGTTAAAAAGTTTAAATAATCTTGTCTCATGCATTAGATTGAACTTGTAAGGCCATTTGAGTCATTTTGTAACCTTTAAGGCAATTAGGTCCTATATTGGTCGAAGATGTTCAATGACCCTAGGAGTGGTCAAAGGCATAAAAACTGGTAAAAATCATGTCTTTATGTCATATTGGACATGTTTGCAAGGCTATAGGTCAGTATGAGTTCATTTGACCATAGTTTGTAGAAACTTGCAAAAATTGTCAAAAACTTGCTTGACAAGTTTTTGTATTTTAAGAAAAAGTTGTGATTAGGGGACTTAAATAGAAAACCAATTCAAGAATTTATTTGAGTAAGTTTAAATTGGTTCTAATACTTATATAAAACCTCTTTGGGTCAAGGTATATGCATTGGATGAGATTGGGTGAAATAATTTTAACAAAAACATTGAGTTCCAACTTATTTTCCTTGTTTATTTGTTGATCACAACATTGTTTCATGTGCCTATTGATTGGGAGTGTTTTAAAGGTTATTGGAGTTGAAATTAGGGAAAATTGGATTCCATTTTGAAGTGGTTTGAAGACTGATCATTAAGTATGGAGGTTGTTTGATCAAATTCTTCCAAATCTACCATCAAACCCTCCATTTCATGGGTACGAACAAAGTTGGATCCATAACTCAAGATTGCACAACTAAAAAAATCCAAAAATCTAGATTTTGTTAGTGTTTTGAGTACTCTATCAAATCCAATTGGTTTCAGATTCAAATTTAAGTGTTTTGGAGGATGAAAAGAAATGCAAAATCTAATTTTTTCCATGTTACTACATGTATATTTGTTGATCAAGCATTTGAATCCTTCTATTTCTGATTAAATTTGATAAAAAAATTATTGGAATCTAAATTAAAATGATTTTTCTTTGTTTTAAGGTTGATTTGAAGGTTTTTCATGAAGGAAGGAGGAAGATTGAATAAGATCTTTCAAAACAATCTTAAAACCCTCCATTCCAAGGGTTTGAAGGTTAATTGATTAGTTGCTCACTATTGCACCGTTCAAAAATTTATAAACTCTGGAATTTGATAGTGCATTGAACACAATTTCAAATGGTCAAGATAATTTATTGAATGGTTACACTTCTTGGAAGAAAATTTATTCCCTGGCGGGTTTGGTATGATAATTTCCATGTTATTTTCCTAATCACAACCTTGTTTCACGTGCACATTGATTTGTGATGCTTGGAAAGCTATTGGATTTTTAAGAATGGAGAGTTAGCTTCCTTTTGGAAGTGGTTTGAGGATTGGTAGTGACATCTAGAGTGAGATTGATTCAAGCCTTTCAAAATTGCCGTCAAACCCTCCATTTCAAGGGTATGAAAGAAGATTATTGTATAACTCACAAATACATCGCTAAAAAAATTTGAATCTCTCAAGATCCTTCGTACTTTGACTTCTCTTTATAATGGTTTTTGTTTTAGGTGTATTGGATGTGTCTATAAAGAAAAAATTGTTTCCCTAGCGGATTGTTATGTCCAATTTTTGTTGAGAAATGTTCAAAAATTAGAATTTTATTTCTTTTTTCTTCTTTAAATCACCTACATTATACACCCTCAACCAAAAGAGGGTATATATAAACAATTTATACTTTTTAAAACTGACCTCAACCAACTTTCAAGGTGCTTGGTGGGTTCGGACAAACTAATGACATTGGGTACACAAAGGCATGCAAGGGACATCGTTAATAGGGTATGCCACTAAGCGTTTCGGCATGTCGAGAAGCAAAATGGGACCATGCCTAGGATAAACCAGCATAACCAAATGTGATTGAGGTATTTTTTTAGGCCCATGAAGATCAAAATGTCATATGGACTTCTTGGTGACTTTTCACTAACTCCATCTAACACTTTTTGTACCAACATAAAAATTGTTGCACTACAAAAATGACTCTGAGTCTTCAAAAACCAAGATAGGTTATTAGAGGGAGGCCTAACATGACCCTATAGGTTCAAATAGATCATGCGCAAGTGCATGGTTTAAAACAAATAGTCCCTTTAAGTTTGACAACTTTTTACACTTAAGGTACACAAGGGACACCGTCGATAGGGTATGTCAGTGAGAATTCTGGCATGCCGAGAGGAAAATGTGGACCATGCCTAGGGTAAAAGTTCCCATCCAAATGCGATCAAGGTTTCAATTCGCACCCACAAAAAATAGAACATGATATGGGCTACTTGGTAACTTTTCACTAAGTGCATCTAACTCTTTTTGCACCAATAGAAAAATTATTGCGCTGCAAAAATGACTCTGAGTCTTCAAGAACTAAGATAGGTTGTTATAGGGGGCCTAACACAACCCTATAGGTTTATATGGATCATGTGTAGGTGTCACGGTTTCCAAGAAATAGCCCCTCAAAGTTTGAGGGTTTTTTGCACTTAGGGTACACAAGGGACATCGTTGATAGGGTATGCCATTGAGCGTTCTAGCATGCCAAGAGGCAAAGTGGGACCAAGTTTAGGGTAAACTTTCCCAACTAGACATGATCGAGATGTCTATTTTTTCCCATGATGAATAGAACATGATATGGGCTACTTGGTGACTTTTCACTAAATGCATCTAACACTTTGTGCACCAATAAAAAAATTATTTCCCTGCAAAAATGACTTCAAGTCTTTAAAAAAATAAGATAGTCTATTATAGGGGGATAACACAACCCTATATGTTTAAATGGATTGTGTGCAAGTTCCACATTTTGCAAGAAACATTTCCTCAAAGTTTGACATTTTTTGCACTTTGGGTATACAAGGAACATCGTCGATATGGTAATGTCATTGAGCATTCTGGCATGCCAATAGGAAAATTGGGACCATGTGTAGGGTAAACCCACCCTAACATACATGATCGAGGTGTCAATTCATTCCCATGACAAAAAGAATTTGATATGGACTACTTGGCAACTTTTGACTAAGTGCATCTAACACTCTTTCCACCAACAGAAAAATTATTGTCCTACAAAAATGATTTTAAGTCTTCAAAAAATGAGATAGGTTATTGTAGGTGGGCCTCACATGACCCTATAGGCTCAAATGGATCATGCACATGTACCAAAATTTACAATAAATAGTTCCTTGAAGTTTGATAGTTTTTGGCACTTAGGGTACACAAGGGACATCGTTGGAAGGTATGTTGCTAAGAGTTATAGCATGTTGAGATGCAAAGTGATACCATGCCTCTGGTAAACCCACCCAAACTAGACACGATCAAGGTGTCAATTCGTGCCCATGATGAACAAAATGCGATATGGGCTACTTGGCAACTTTTTACTAAATGTATTTGACACTTTTTGCACCAACAAAAAAATTGCTACCCTGCAAAAATGACTTTGAGTATTGAAAAAATGAGATAGGTTATTTTAGGGGGGCCTAAGACAACCCTATAGGTTTAAACGGATTGTGTGCAGGTGCCACAATTTTCAAGAAATAGATCCTCAAAGTTTGACAATTTTTTGCACTTAGGGTACACAGGGGACATTATTGGTAGGGTATTTTGCTAAGCATGCTGACACGCCGAGAGGAAAAGTGGAACCATTCCTAGGGTAAACCCACCCAAGTGGTCATGATCAAGATTTTAGTTCACACCCATGATGAACAGAACGTGATATGGGCTACTTGGTAACTTTTCACTAAGTGCATTTGACACTTTTTGCACCAATAGAAAAATTGTTTCCCTACAAAAACAAATTTGATTCTTCAAAAATTGAAATAAGTTATTGTAGGGGGCATAACAAAACCCTATAGGCTCAAACAAATCATGTGCAAGTGCTACAATTTGCAAGAAATAGTTCCTCTAAGTTTGATAATTTTTTGCACTTAGGGTACACAAGGGACATCATCGGTAGGGTATGTTGCTAAGCTTTTCAGTGTGCTGAGAGGAAAAGTGGGACCTGTTGGAAATATTCAGGAATTAATCAAGTTACTGAGAGGGGAGGGGTGAATCAGTAACTCCAAATTTTCTTCTAATTTTAACATGTATTTTACTTTTTAACCTTTGCATACAGAAAGCATGAAACTTGAAAGCATTCACAATAATGACACATAGATTTGGTTACCCAGAAACCTTCCAAAAGAAAGTAAAACTGGGGTGGGGATGAAACCCACAAAGCTTTAATACTGCAGAATAAAGTTGGCCGGTTAAGGCTTACAATTTGATCACTTCTGATGATCTGCCCTGTTAGGAGCAATAAGGATTGCTAAATCCACCGTGTTAAAGGATTTACAAACATACAGTGAAGTATGCACTCGGTAAAGAGATTTTTACAAAGACTATTAAGTCTACCCGGTTAAAGGATTTAGTACTGATTCACCTGTTAGAATGAAACAGTAGATCTCTACTTTGCAACTAGATTGCTGAATGAGATTCACTGATGTACTGATCACCTTCTGTGATGAATTTGTCTTTGCTGTACCTTAAACTTCTGAAGCCTTCTGTAATTCGCTTATTTCTGCCTTTCTTTCTCTTTCACATATATTCTACTTCATATATTTCATTACATCTTTTATTTCTACAACATTGTTTATATACAAGTCTCAATCAATTAATTACAATTACAATTACATAGTCGGCTTGACAAATAAACATAAGTGCTACTAAGTCGGCCCAAATATGGTTACTCGGTTCCTTCAAACTGACTCGGTGACTTTCTGATACTCGGCGTCCACTGCATTACTCGGCATCGTCATGCACTCGGTAGAAGTGAAGGCACGGTTCATACTGATCACTCGATAGGTATTGAACTCGGTAAGCATTGGTGACTCGGTAGACAAGATGTTACTCGGTTTACATTGTCCTGATCGGTTTGTACTAACTTGCTCAGTTTCCACTGTCTGCTCGGTTTGCACTGTCTGCTCGGTTTGCACTGTCTGCTCGGTTTGCACTTGTCTGCTTGGTTTGCACTGTCTGCTCAGTTTGCACTGTCTGCTCGGTTTGCACTGTCTGCTCGGTTTGCACTGTCTGCTCGGTTTGCACTGTCTGCTCGGTTTGCACTGTTTGCTCGGTTTACACTGTCTGCTCGGTTTACATTGTTTTGTTTACACTGTCTGCTCGGTTTACACTGTTTGCTCGGTTTGTACTGTCTGCTCAGTTTACATCCAGAATGTAAATAAGTGTTGTCACTAGTGGCAATTCTGCTTAATGCCAACAATCTCCCCCTTTGGCATTAGTGACAAAAACACTTATTGGCCAAAATTTTATATACACGAGTCATGCTAAGTTTTATTTTGATTTTTCAAAATTTGTCTTTGTTATAGGGCTTTATACATTGTCTCCCCCTTTCAATGTGCTAACTGTTTCTTATACAAATCTATAACTGTATACATATCTCTCCTTCTATACATATCTCCCCCTTTTTGATGATAATGCCAAAGGTGCATATACAAGTTATTTACAGAGAGAATCCAAAATTTGATAAGAAATCAGAATGTACCTTCATTATTAGTGCCAGGGTTCTGTCCCAACTTTCTTGCAGAATCTTACATGTTTGTATAGCAATTTGGACTTCTGCAGAGAGTTCAATCATGTGATCTGCTATAGAGAACTGATTGTCATGAATCAATGTTCTGGAATGTTCAATGTGCTTATACATTGTATTCATGATGGGAAGGATCATGTGTTGGATGTCTAGCAGTGTAGACCGGATCCTTGAGTCTTCTTTCAGTAGATCAGACTGCATATTAGATAGATGTGAAATTTTCATGTGATGAGAAGAGCTTGAACTTGGTTCAAGTTGCAGCTTCTGTATGCTAATCTTCATATCCTCACCCATTTTATTCATTTTATCTTTAACATCCTTTGTGAACTCGGCAAAATTGCATAGTCTGGCCAAAAGAGAGGTAGCATTCGAATAGATAGATTCTATGTTAGACAAAACTAAAGACAATTCCACTTGGTTAATAGCTATGTGCTGAGCAATGTGCTCAAGCACTTTATTGTTAAATCTCTTCTCGGCTCTTTCAACTAACTTTTCTATCCCGGATGAGTCCTCATTGTATTTCTCAACTGCTTCTGCTAATTGTAACAAAACATGCTGGGAGGAGTCTACTTTAATGCCTAATGCATCAGACAAAATGTCCTTAGCATCCTTGATGATTTGATACTCCTTGTCTCTCTCCTCTTTAAGCTTCTTTTGTTTTGCTTTCCTTTGGAGGATCTCACCTATATTCTGCATCTGATCTGTTGAGAGATTTGCAAAATCTAATGTAGGAATCTCTATCTCTTCATCTAGGTCTATATCCTCAACTACATTTTTACCCAAAAATTTTATACTTGGTAGAGCTTTAGGCTTATCTGTACTTAATGCTTTTGTAGTAGTGACAGTAGATAAAGTAGGGCTGGCTATAGATACTGGCATACTTTCTACTGGAGAACTTAAAATATTTACACTTGAAGATTCAAAAGCTGGAAAACTTATTGCTGGAAAACTTGATGGTACAGGAGACTGCAGCTCGGTAGAAGAAATGGTAGCTGCCTCTGATGTTGCTAGGGATGATTGGACAAATGTAGAAGTTGTCACAACCATGCTTGAAGGTGTCTCTGGGCTGGATGTAGAAACTTTCACTGGAGATGTAGGAAGGGATGCAATGACTTCTGCTGCTATCCTTACAGTATCATCTACCTCAGTGTCTTCTTCTTGTTCATCGCTGTCATCTTCAATATCTTTTATTATTACAGTTTCAATGCTCGGTTGGTGAAGGTGGTATATGTTCTTCCATGTGGCTTTTGCAGCCTTCACAACCGATTCAATATTGTTGATCAAAATCAAACAAGTATTAAACTTCAATGTCATTTTATTTTCATTTTCTTTTAATGCCTTCTTTACTTCATCATTATTCAAGCTCGGCATCAACTGTCTCAGGTTTTGATCAAATATGTCTATCACCGTTTTCCTTGCATTGCTCCATCTCATTTTTATTGGATTCAATAGAACTGCTGGAACCTGTGGGGTAATTTCTTCAGGAGAGTATTTCCACTGTCCCATCTTCTCAACAACAGCATCTTCTATTTCCTTCTATTCTGCTTCCGATCTGGTTTCATATCTCAAGGATTTTATGTTACTTACTCCAGATCCTGATCCATCTCTGAAGAGTTTGAGCTTTTCTTGAAGGCTTAGAGGAGGCCTTTTGAATACTATGTCTTTATCTGCCTTTTCTGCCTTGTCTGCCTTGCCTCTTGTATTTCTCCTTGTAAACACAGCAGTGGGAGGCATAGATGCCTTAGTGATGAAAACTTTTCCTTTCTTCTTTGCAGGTTCTGGTTCCTCTGTTTTCTCATCCTTTTCCTCTTCTTTTTCATCTATTTCTTCTTTATCCTCGGTTATCATTTGCATTTTGGCTATCCTCTTCTTTCCTTTGTTTACCGCCTGTGGAAGCTTTATGCTTAGTTCAATTCTCACCTTAGCTTCATCATATGTTCCAAAATATGGGGCTTTGGGATTGACAGGCTGATTTAGAAGAGCTTCAATGATGTTCTTGGTTTCATCAATATTTACCTCATAAGGAAGAGGTTTTACATATACAGTTCTCGGTTTAACTGCTTGAATATACACATTATCACAATCTACCATAAAACAGATGTCATCTTTGTAATCTTCCACCAACTTCTGTGGAATCCAGAATCTGTCATTCATTTTCTCTTTGAAAGACTCAAAATAATTATCCATGATGCTTTCAAAGTTTTCACCCATTTCTGCGATGTATTCATTTATTTCATAGAGTACTGGCACATCTTTTCTCCATACAACTTTTCCTTTAGAAGGGAAGAATTTCTGAACATAGAAGAATAAACAAACCAACAAGGATCCAAACTTACATGGATTGTTTTTGGAAGTTTTGATGCTTTCCATGTTCTTGTTGAACTGTTTCAACAATAAGTCTGCTAGGTCAAATGTCAAGTTGTTTTTGACCACTTTGTATGCTAGGTCAACAGCTTCACAGGAGACACTGTTCTGTCGACTAGAACTGTAAATCTTGTGGGCAATGATATGTGTACCAAACTTCAGTTCGGCGTCGGTAATGCTGCTAACTTTCATGCCTCTACCATCCCACTCGGCTAGGGTTTTCTTCTCTAGTTCCGTCCGACCTAGGGTTTTGGTAGTTTTAGCTTTGTTCAACATGGGAAGACCGGTGACTTGTTGAATCATTTTCTTTGTGATCTCAATAGGTTGCTCAAGCCAAATCTTGCCATCGTGTACTCAGCTGAGAATGTACCTAACCCATTTATCTTGAAAGTTTCGAGGAAGATGTGCAATGTGGACTAAACCCTTATCTTCCAGATGTTTGTGCTCGGGTTTCAAAATACCATCCACACATAGTTCCTCACACACAATGTCTAGTTCTAGGTTTCCCATTTCTTGAATTGAACAGTTAAAATGATTACGGATATCGTTGATAAGCAGTACCTTAGGAGGAATCTGAGATTGAGCTCCGTTCGGATCTAGGGCTGCTACAATTGCGGGCACGATCTTAAAATCTGGTGCTTTCCACTCCCCTTGAACTAACATATCAGATCCTTTCTTCACTGAAGTGCTGGATGATGCCATGGTAGCTCACAGAAAATTCCTTTCGCAAGAGTATTAAATCGCCGGGTTGCCCTTGAAGTTTTCTGCTCTCAAAGTGCTAAAGATTCGCGGTGAAGAATGAGTTCGATTACTTGCTTTTTGTTTACAACTCTGTCATTAATGCTCATTTCAAATTAGGGTAGGAATTCTGACAGACTGTCACCCACTAAGAATTAATTGCTTGAAAAAGACTTCGCAACTCGGTGAACTCGAGAATTCATAATGCTCCGACCTTGCTCGGTAAAGACAGGTATCGACCTTGCTCGGTGAAGACTATACCGACCTTGCTCGGTGAAGACTATACCGACCTTGCTCGGTGAAGACTATACCGACCTTGCTCGGTGAAGACTATACCGACCTTGCTGTGATCTCACTGCATCTTGCATGCTGATTTAGACTTTTCTTTTAATTTCGGTTCTGGAACTGCTTGAGATTGATCTATGAGAATACAGTTCCAGTGCTTCCTTGGAAATTTAGTTTGAGTCGGTAGAGCCATCCATTCCATTACTTGGACTGGATTGCTCGGTAGCTTTAGGAATCCATTTTTGTCTCACCTGTTTCCTGACCTTAGTTGCTTCATTCTTCTTTCCTTCTTCAATTCCATTAGCATTCATGCAGTTTCTGGCTATGTGACCGAGTTTAGTGCATTTGAAACATCTTATGGTAGTATCTCTTTTCCTTAGATGATGTTTTATGCAATTCATGCCAATGTGTCCATATTCTCCACAGTAATGACATCTACACCAGGTGTTGTAGTCCCATCCAAACATTGCTTTCATAATTTGTTCTGCTGGATTAAATGTCTTGGATCTGCACTCGGATGCCTTGTGACCTTGTTTGTTGCACTTGTGACAATTACCTCTGAATCTAGGTTTTTCCCTGCATTCATTTGCTTTATGACCAGGTTGATTGCAGCTATAACATTTTCCATTGAATTCTGCTTTTTCATTGTTCCAACATTTATTTGAAGTATGTCCTATTTTACCACAATGATTACAAGTAGGTTTTTGATTTCTTTGAGTACCTTGCTTAGAGGATTCGCCTTCTTCTTTGTATCCAAGTCCTGCTTTTCCTTTTTGCCTATGAAGATTTCGTTCATACAGCTGATTCAAGTCTTCTTGACTTTTCAGCATTCCTTCATTGATTTGTTTTTCAGCGTTTAGGTCATCCATCAATCTTAGATTGGTTTCCTTTTCAGATCTTAGTTCTTCTCTTGTGTTTTCTATTTCTGATCTTAGATTTAGAATTTCTTCATTTGTATGAGAGATCTGATCAATTAGATTTTCTAGCTGAAGGGTTTTGTTTTGGACTTCAATGTTTCTTCCATCTAATTCATCTTTCAACTTGTTTCTCTGTTCCAAGATCTCACAGAATCTTGTAGAGTGTAGTTCTTGTTCTCTTTTCAATTTTCTCACTTCTTCCTGCAGAGACCCATTCTTTTCTAGGAGTTCTTTGACAGCATTGTTTGCTTCATCTGAGTTATTTGAGGGAAGAAGATCTTCAATCTTTTCTTCAATGTAATTCTGATCATTCATCTGATTTGCAAGTTCCTTCCTTCTTCTTAGGGATTGGGAAAGATGTTCTTTTGCTTCTTTGAGTTTAGCTATGGCCATTTCCAGATCTAGCTTTTCATTTTCAATCACCTTGTTCAGTTTGAATACCTCCATTGTCCTGGATCTTTGCTCAAGCTAGTTAATCTTTGTCTTGAGAACCAATGCAGCTCTGATACCAATTGTTGGAAATATTCAGGAATTAATCAAGTTACTGAGAGGGGAGGGGTGAATCAGTAACTCCAAATTTTCTTCTAATTTTAACATGTATTTTACTTTTTAACCTTTGCATACAGAAAGCATGAAACTTGAAAGCATTCACAATAATGACACATAGATTTGGTTACCCAGAAACCTTCCAAAAGAAAGTAAAACTGGGGTGGGGATGAAACCCACAAAGCTTTAATACTGCAGAATAAAGTTGGCCGGTTAAGGCTTACAATTTGATCACTTCTGATGATCTGCCCTGTTAGGAGCAATAAGGATTGCTAAATCCACCCTGTTAAAGGATTTACAAACATACAGTGAAGTATGCACTCGGTAAAGAGATTTTTACAAAGACTGTTAAGTCTACCCGGTTAAAGGATTTAGTACTGATTCACCTGTTAGAATGAAACAGTAAATCTCTGCTTTGCAACTGGATTGCTGAATGAGATTCGCTGATGTACTGATCACCTTCTGTGATGAATTTGTCTTTGCTGTACCTTAAACTTCTGAAGCCTTCTGTAATTCACTTATTTCTGCCTATCTTTCTCTTTCACACATATTCTACTTCATATATTTCATTACATCTTTTATTTCTACAACATTGTTTATATACAAGTCTCAATCAATTAATTACAATTACAATTACACAGTCGGCTTGACAAATAAACATAAGTGCTACTAAGTCGGCCCAAATATGGTTACTCGGTTCCTTCAAACTAACTCGGTGACTTTCTGATACTCGGCGTCCACTGCATTACTCGGCATCGTCATGCACTCGGTAGAAGTGAAGGCACGGTTCATACTGATCACTCGGTAGGTATTGAACTCGGTAAGCATTGGTGACTCGGTAGACAAGATGTTACTCGGTTTACATTGTCCTGATCGGTTTGTACTAACTTGCTCAGTTTCCACTGTCTGCTCGGTTTGCACTGTCTGCTCGGTTTGCACTGTCTGCTCGGTTTGCACTGTCTGCTCGGTTTACATCCAGAATGTAAATAAGTGTTGTCACTAGTGGCAATTCTACTTAATGCCAACAGGACCATCCCTAGGGTAAGTCTGCCTAACTAGATGTGATTGAGGTGTTAGTTTGCACCCATGATGAATACAATGTGATATGTGCTTTCTTCACAATGAGGGTTTGTTCCTAGTAGCCCTCAAAACTGAGTTTTTGGCTCATAACTTCTGACATGTTCACCTCTCATATAAAAAAAATTGACCTTTTTAGATAAAAATTTGGGATACACCTAACATATGTCAAACTTGATATGTCATGTTTTGGAACAACTTTCTCAAAATTTACTAATTACAAGTATTTAAGGGCCAATTAGGCCTGTTTTACAAAATGACTACCCTCTAAACACTCTCCCAAACCAAAAACATTACTCCAATAGCCTAGAAAAGTTTCAAATTGACAAAATTGACAATTTTTATGTGTTGAAACATGTCAAAAGGTGTCCAAAGAGTAGATATATGAAATTAATTATTTCCAATGTGCGTTCTAACAATGAAATTTGGCAGTGTTGATGGCACTTGTGTCTGAATGTCATTCATTCATAAGCACAATATAACTCCATTAATAAATATTTTTGCATTCTATTATATTAAATAATTATTTAAAATTAAACACCATATGAGTTGCATAGAATGAACAAACTAGATCACATTTAAATTGTAAATATGTATGTTTAAAAGTATCAATACATACACACAATGAACAAGTTGGCTCACATTTCAATTGAAAATAACTAAGTTTTGAAGTACAAAGATATGCACAAATTGGATCGAATATCAACTTTCATATAAATCAAAATGAACAATAGTCGTGTATATATACAAAAATGGCATAAATGCCAACTTAATAATAGAGTTACAAAAATATGGCATGTTCCATGTCAAGGTCGATATATATAATACAAATATCAAATATATACATAAATTTATCTTTCAATGACCACAACTAGAACAATATGTCTCTATCAATATCTATGATTGTGATGGATCATCAAAGTTGAGCCTCTTCAAAGTAGTACATGGCTCTATAGGTGGCTAGACAATGAATAATTCAAATGTTGAATCAGATACCTAAGCACTTGGCTAAATACTTGAGTGTAATTTGTTTGCAATTGAATTTTTTATTACCTCATGTCTCTTTTCTATTGTTGGGTTGTGTAGTAAATCTAATGGGCTCCTTCTTGGGTGAATGGGACTCCTAACAAAATTCTCCTTCGTGTCTTCTCAAAATAACATCAAAATAACTAAATACTTGATTATAATTTGTTTGTAGTTGAATTATTGATTACCTCATACATCTTTCTTCTATTGTTGGGTTGTGTAGTAAATCTAATGGGCTCCTTCTTGGGTGAATGAGACTCCTAAAAAAATGGAAAGGTAGAGGATCCATGGGAGATGGTGAAGGGGGCTATAATAGGTAAAATGAAATTGATAAAAGGTAATAACATATATGTCGAGAAACACTAAAAAACTAAAAATGTATGGACTAAAAAATAAATGTATACCAGAGCCTCAGATGGATCTCCTATACTCATAGGAGGCACATTCACTAATGAACTAGCTATGATCATTTCCTGTATGGTAAATGATAAGAGATGTTAGAGTCATAGAGGAAGGAATTAGGGCTTTCAAACAAGAAATAATGCAATCCATTAGGATTTTACAAGAGTGTTTAAACTAAGAAGACAAACATACCTCTTCCCTCTATTGTGTTGGACCCCCTCTTCAACAATTGGGAATCCTAACAAAATGGAATGGTAGAGAATCTGTGGGAAGTTGTGAAGGGGGTTGTAATAGGTAAAAGGAAATTAATATGAGTTAATAACCCAAAGTTGTTGACAAACACAAAAAAAAAAAAAAATGCATGTACTTATATCTAAATGCATATGTTTAACATATATAGAAAAAATGCATACTGGGGCCTTAGATGGTTCTCTTGTACTCTTAGGAGGAATTGTTGTTGATGATGCAACTATGACCATTTCCTGTATGAAAAATGATAACATATGTTATAGTCAGAGGAAGAATTTAGAGATTTCAAACAAACACAAATGTAATCAAAAGTGAATATGAAAATGTTACCTCTTCCCTCTCCTGAACCTCAACAACATTAGGTGCATTCATTAATTCTATAAACCCCTTTTTATTTGTATGTAGAAAAAATAAATCAAGTGCATTCATCAATATCTACATGTACATGTTTAATCATAATACATTTCAACAATTAAATCTAAATTATACTAAATTGTCTTTTTTCATTTAGATGTCTATGAGGATATTTTCTTTGTCTCAGTGTGTTGGAAGATTCCTTTCACACATGAGAGGGCCTCGAGCCAGGTGGGTTAACCTAATAGAAACAAAATTAACAAAAGAGAAATAAATGTATGATATTAATTCTAAGTCAAAAAATCTGAATCTATATGACTCACATGGGTTCAATTAAAATTGTAAATAAGAGATGTGCAAGATATGAACCACAAAGGGCCTTCGAGGCCAAAGTCAATGGTTGAAAGTGTGATATCATTAAATTGGGACATATGACCCCTTGATAAGCCCTATAAAACACCTAATAAATATACATATTAACAAAAGACATTTTGAAACCAAAGTATTATTATATTTTTAACAATATTTACAAATCTTTACCTCGAGTGAAGAAACTACTCGTGCACTTGGAGTCAAACAAACACTACGTGGTGTACTCACACCACCTACTACACCTTGTAATGCATATTATTTATATACCACTTTAAATTTTTCTATAAATAAAAATTCATTTACTTTTATAAGATTTTGGTGATTAATTAATAACATGTCATAAATACAAATAAAAATATATGCGCCTACTCGCTAGAAAATGCCATGGTCATCAAGTCATCGGTGAGGGCCATATCCTTTGGAGTGGAAACATGGCATCTACTCCTACAATGTGTACAAGAATGGGATGTTGAACCATCCTCATTTGCATCAGTGTCTACACTAGAACATATACCCTAGAAGGTGGTGCACAATGCTTAATGGGTTGGTCTGAGCCAAATGGTGCATCTAATGATGATGGAGGTGCCATAGATGTTGATCCATCATTTGGTCTAAGTAACTGTGTGCCATGCTAAACAATGACATCATTCAATGATGTAGCTATCTGAAGATTTTTTAACTCCATATATACTCCTTTAGGGATACTGGGACCATGACTTGAACCATGGGTTAAGGAGCTACACACATCCTATGTTGTGGGCCTACTAACCTACAAGACCTAGGTCTATCCTATGTAGAGCCTCTCCCTCTACCCTGTAACTTCTAGTTGTCAAATTAATTTGGCTTCAAGTTGAGGATAAACTCACGATATAGCTTTCTCAAAAAATATAGAGGCACCTCCCAACTATTATAAGGTGGTTGGTCAAAGACCATATACCACCTATCCCAAAAAAGTTGCTTTCATCCCAATGTGCATACACCAATGTATAGAAAACCTACTTTTATCAGTAAGTATATTGTTACTAGTTTTAGGATCGATGAAAAGAGAACATATGACATCTTTAAGTATGCCATTTTTTTCACCTCATCATATGACAACCCATCCGCATAAAATGCACAACATCTCTCCCTCCATAAACCCCATTTTGTAACCTATCTAGATACCTCATTTGCACTTTTGGTCATTGTTTCTAGGGTTGTAGTGAGGGATGAATGGTGGTCATTGCAGGACCTCAACCCGCTCACTAATATAGAAATCTAGGTAGTATTTTATGTCAGGAGATTGACAATATCCTCCTGTGTGGCCTATACAAGTTCTACTAGAGGACGCAAAGAGTTTTGGGGTGGTTATGGTTGTTGAGGGGCAACATTTTGAGGGTTTTGTTTTTGTGGAGAAGCATCTTGATGGTTTTTTTTCTCATGTGCAACATTTACAGGGTTTATTTGTGTTGGTTGTGCAAGAAAAGGTCTTTGTTGTCTCTTTCATGGTCATGGATTATTTTTAGAATCTAACATCAAATTAATAAAAAAATAACTTAAATCAATTAAATAAACCCTTCTTCAATTCAAATTGAAACAAAAACAATAAAATCAATAAATTCTTACATGTTTAACAGCGTGGCATGATTGCAAATTGATCTAAATGTTGGGAAAATCCAATTGGAAAGAGAACACGCACACATTTTGGTTTTTTTGGCACCCTCAAACTCATTTTCCACTGGTTTTGGCATTGGAAAATAATGGTGACCGCATATTTGAAAAAAATCAGTAATTCTTCATAACCTGCATAGGTTATGAAGAACTCTTTTTTTATTGTTTTCTTTAGGCTTGGAAAAGGATTGGATTTTCCAAGCCTAGTTGATTTGAGTTTCAAATAACCCACATAGGTTATAGAAAATTTTGAGTTTTTTTTTTGGATGTGGCCACTTTTTTTACTAGCAACTTGGTGCACTTACCCATTAAATACATTTTCTCAATGTGAGACCCTGCATTAAATATTTTCCTAATGTTACATGCAATACATAGAGTATCCCAAAGAATGTTAACTGCTACTAATGCACATTCTTCTAAGTCCCCCTAGGTACACCACACACCTAATAATGAATTAAACATGATAAAAAGCATGCAAGGTGTAATATACCTAATTTTTAACATTGTCTCACTTGTTGTATACATTGCATAAGGAGTAACAAGTAGCCTCAAACATGAACAAGGGAAAAATTATTAGAGCCCCATATACCATCAAGGAATCTAAGTGATCCATTTTCTCCATCAATATATATGTAACATGAAACAAAGTGACCACCTTCTCAAATATGAATCCTCTTATCCTCCATCGTTCCATTCCAAAAAGATAAAAATCCATATGAAGAGATTTTAAATTATCTATCATAAATAATCATAGGTCATGTCTCAACTAACATCACAACACAAAAATTCAATCCAAAGGTATCAATATGCATCATTATCTATCAAGAAATAATTTTTGGAGTACAATACTACTAAGAGGGGGGCTAAATCAGTGGTATGACAAATTTAATCCAATTACAACTTTTCAATTTAACAAACTTTGAACAATATGAAACTGAAACAAAATGGATAACGATGTAAGTAAGACACACACACAAAGAATATGACACACATATTTATTCTGATTGGAAATCCTCTGGGGAATAAAACCACTCGAATTGCCTCACTAACTTATGTGAAATGCCCTTATTAAAATGCCTCGTTGGCTGTATATATGTCTCACTAACTGTGTTATCACACTAATAGTCTTTTTCAATGCCTCATTGGCTATATCTCAATTTACAATTTTTTATTTTCATATTATAGATTTAGATTGATTGTATAGAGAATAGTTATCAAAACCTAATACAATACATCATTAAGTATATTTGATATCTTATACTAAATAATGAATTATACTAAATCAATACAACTTCATTCTTTTACAAAAAAATATTTATTTTCATACAATATGCACAATACACAACAATTAAAATTAATCTTTCAAGTTAACTCACAATCTCTTTCTCTGTGCATCAATAATATTCTCAGAATGATGCTTATATAATGTTCCTTACACAAGAATTGAAACCAAACTTCCATGAACTGATAACTATATCCAAACTAAACAAGTAATTTCTCTTTTAGAATATTTGAGTAAAAAGCATATGTCAAACTGATAAAAAATGAATACTAAATTAGTTTGTGAAACTTCAATTAAATAATTATTTATAAATAACTTTTTATATGCCTTTATATTTCCTTTCTAATAAGTGTGAGTAAATCTTTCTTAATGACCCGTGAATGCTAATTGTCATAATAGAAATAGGGGAACCCTTAACATAAGATGATAAATGTAACAAGGGTTTAGGTTTAACATGCCCAAAAATAATAGAATAGGATTTAATACTATTATGCAATACAATCACATTAAAACCCATGAACCCAAGGAGTGATTTACCCTTGACTAGAGTTTAACATTTTGAATAAACAAATAAACCCTAACTATAATACAAATTCTCAAATGAATTCAACTGGTTTATGCAATGCAAGACTATACCATAAGCTCCAACTCGGGTTACTATAAAATATTTTTATACAAGAAAAATGAATGACATACCATATGCTCCCAAGAAACTTGAAAAAAAACAAAAACAAAAAAACTTAGTTTTATCTAAAAATATAATAGTATGAAAGCCCTAATAATATTTATAACCCTATGTACCAAGAAAAAACATTATTTTCAATAGAAAGAGATTAAGATGTTGCTTCCAACAAGGACTATGAGAACATACATTTTAAATAAAAAAGATTTAGACCCATAATGCAAAGCTCTAAGAAGATACGGGTATCTTTGCAAGGATAAACAACAATTTCAAAAGACATAACTCAAATCTAAGAAATGAAAACTTGAAATGAAAAATGGGATTAGGAGTAAATCAAACAAGTGCAGAAGAAAAGAAAACACCTAGCACAACCCACTGTCAACTAACTTCTTGTGAATCCCATGTGATGTAGGAGCATCCTAGGGTAGTTGGTAATCCTACATCAACCAAAAAGATGTTTTGCATTTTTTTTCTTATTTTATGGTTTGAGTGATCGAGTTGGCTTTTGATCCCTATGTTATATTTGGCATTTTTTTATCTTACTTTGATGTTTAGGAACTATCTGGGAACAACTTCCTATGATCACATCTCTTTTGGTTTGTGGTGGTTCAAGTTTGGATTCATCTAGTGGTTGTGGATAATGTGTTCATTTCCTGCCTTGACCGATTTAGGAGATTCACCATGTGACCAATGATCGCTAGATTTTAATGTGTGTGGTCATGGATCATGAATATTGGGACTTGTGTGGACTTATATCTATTATCGCACATCCTTATGTTCTTATTATGGTGATTGGTGTTTTACATTTTGAGACATGACCTATATTTGTAAACTATTTTTACTTCTCTTGTGATTGATGATTAGATAAGCCGACTTGTGGCTAGTGATATTGTTTATAAGTTAGGTAGAAGTTCTTGTTTTAGGAAGTACTAGATAGAAGAGAGTCGAGAAGGGATAACTCAGAGGTTTGAAAGATTGGAGATAGGATCTGAGATTAATTTCATTATATATGGCCACAACTGGGAAGGCCTTACATCTCGACATGTTTGAAGCCAAGTTGATGTAATTTGATGTTACCTGATAATAAATTTGTTGTTATTTGGTTTTATCTTTTTTGTGATTTTCTATTTTCTATTGTGTTCACTCTTGTTGTAAGACTGGACATCTCCTTTGGAGACTTCTATATTCTTGACTACATCAAGTTCTATTAGAGCGAGGTTTTTAATCCATGGAGTATAGATTAGATTTCATGATGGTGACATACTGAATTGGTTTTTTGTGGGGTGGAAAA
Organism: Chamaecyparis obtusa; assembly: GCA_027943335.1. Lineage (NCBI taxonomy): Eukaryota > Viridiplantae > Streptophyta > Pinopsida > Cupressales > Cupressaceae > Chamaecyparis > Chamaecyparis obtusa. Next base: position 143,007 of record BSBK01007366.1, read on the forward strand.
GTGTAGATTTGACCCACAATTGTAGATTATTTTATTCAAAATTCACCAGATTGAAGATGCCTCCAAGAAGATTTAGAGGTGTTACTGATGAAGGAGAACTGCATAGAAAGTTGGTCAAGATAGTGATGAAGAATCTGAGGAAGAAGAACACTTTGAATCTAATTTGTAGAAGATGCCAAAGATCTAGAAGAGGCTAGATTTTTGAAATCTATATCTAAGATAGGAAAGAAACCTAAAGTTTAAGTTTCTACATTTTTCAGTAGCCTTAGACTAGAGGAATTGATTGATTGGATTAATGAGATGGAAGAATACTTCAAGTATGAAGAAGTGGAAGATCCTGATTGGGTTCAATTTGCAAAGACAAAGCTAAAAGGACATGTAAGTATATGGTGGAAAGAAGTTCAATTGGAGAGAAATAAGAAAGGGAAATAAAAGATTACTAAATGGGATCATATGGTTGAAAATTTGAAGAGACAATTCATTCTAGTCAATTATGAATTGGAAATGTTCAAGAAGATGCAAGCATTGAAGTACGTTGACAAATTAGTATGGGAATATACTGAAGAGTTCTATCAGATCATGATTAGGACTGGTCATTCTGAAGATGATAAGGAAAAGGTTGCTAGTTATATCTATGTTTTAAGGCCTAGTATTCAAGAGGAGTTACTTACGGTTTGAATGAAAACAATTGGAGATTCTTATCAGATGGCATTAAGAATTGAAGAGAAGTAACCAAGAGGTTTGAAGGTAGGAAGAATAACTGAAACCGGGGTAGTAAGTTTGGTGCCACAACTGTTGGGAGTAATATATTAGAGAATCCTAAGCATGTCGATGAAGGATCTAAAAGTAGTCAAACTACTAAAGGTTAAAATGGTGGAAAAAGAGGAGGAGGTGAATTTATAGTTACTTGTTTTCAGTGTGGTGAGATAGGTTACTGTGTGTGTGAAAATTATACCTGATCTGTAGACACAACACTCAGTAAAATATTAGAGGTTAGTGATAATCAAAATCATGCAAAATTGAAAGCTATCTAACCAAGCGATTTACTGCCTTCTAGTAGGTGCGAGATTAATGTTCTCAGATTGTAATCGAGATCAGTGACCTAGACGACACCTAAATGAAGGATTTGAATGCAATTGATCTATATTTTTGATATTTTCTATGCAATAATAATTGTAAAAACTGATATGAAATCTATGCTAAATGAAATTGATATGCTATGAATGCTATTGAAAATTGATATGCTATGAATCTAACAATGATATGCAAAGCTATGAAATTCTATGCTATGATATGAAAACTATGCAATTGAAATTGATCTCACAACGCTTTGAATTCGCAAGTTGATTCTTTCAAGCTCCAATTGTGCAAATTCTCCAAATCTGATATGCTATGATTCCTGTAGAGTAAGTTTGCAATTTGCGAGATGATTGAGAGATGAGCTAAAGCCTTGTTTTTATAGAAATCCAGGGCTTTGGAGGTGCATGGATAAAAGCCATAAATCACTCAAATAACTCCGGTTGATTTTTGAGTTATTTTTAAATAAAAGATAATTAACTCACAAAAATATGCAAAAGCTAAGCTTTAACTCAAAATAGAGTTTAGCTTTAATTGATAATTGATAGTTGTGTGCTTTTATGATTGTGCATGTTTTATTTATGAATTAATTTAATAATAAAGTGATTTATTTCCAACTTAACTGCTTTTAAAAATAAAACAATTGATTTATGGGTTAATCAATTATTTAATCAAACTTTTATTAAAAACTATATTATTAAATAATGACAACTTGCTTTAATTAATTAAATAAGAATTTAATCAATTAAAGATAGGAATTTTGATTTATTGTCAAAATTAAATAATACAATTAATAATAGATAGAATTAAATTTAATTAATCAAACTTTAGGATAAATGTGATTTATTGCCAAATAATTATAAAATTAAAGATAATTAAGATAATTAGGAATATTACTAGGAATATTCCCCGATGCAAAATTTAAGATAATCAATTAGATTTGATGATGTTTAGATGTGCCTTAGATTAGGACTTTGATGTCGATTTCATATGATTTGATGATATATGAGGTTAATGAACTTATAGCCCATTTTTAGGGTATTACATTCTGCCCCTCTTTGAATTACTGTGCGAGGCGCAGTGGTTCAAAGATAGTTTATGTTTGATAGAGATATGAAACTGATTCAAAAGATAAACCGATCTCAAGATAGAAACCAATTGAGAGATATTGAGATAGGAGGTCCTGAATGACCAGAGATAATGTTCACTGTAGCAGAAAATAAACCTATGATTGCAAAAAAGTGTCAAAACACCTGATTCTAAACCTTAGGATTGATAAGAAGTGAGTGACTCGTTCTAGACTTGATTGTCTTAGCAGAACTAGCAAGTATCACATCCAAACCCTTCAGTTGTCGAAGAACCAAGGAAAGAACACTATGATCTGATGGTTGCAAAAACTGATACAGTTTACAAGATTAGGAGAATACCAAATTGATATGGATCTTGATGAATCTAATATGCCCCAAGTGATGATAGATTTGCCCCGAGCGATGAGGACTTTTGATGAATCAGTGACTAGACGTGATTGTTATCTTGATCACTGATGAAAGATATTGATAGATTTGATCGATAGAATTTGATTTACAGACTTTGAATGATGTGCAATACCATGCCCCCTTCGGGATTAAAATTGAAATCTGACAAGAAAAGTCATCGTTATAGTTTAGAAGCATGTTAATTGATTTGAGAAGTGTGGTTATACACGTTCGAGAACACATTCTGCACCGTTTGGAGGTCCTAGAGACCGAATTTGACTAGGTTTGACCATGAGTTGACCATGGTTGACCAAGTTGAAATTTTGATAGTTTGATGAAAGCTAATCAGTTAAGTTGAATTTTAGATTTCTGTGATGATAGAAGATCGAATATGCAAGCAATTAATAATATGAATGATCTCAGGTTTGAATTTTGATCCCGAAAAAGGATTCTACTTGCTATTTCATTGGAGGAACCTTTGTGTGAGATTCAGCTCTTGTTAGACTGGAAGATGCGATTTGAAGAATTGTTTAAGCATTGAAGTTCATTTAATCATTGTGAGACCATGCAAAGATGCAAAATGCAAAGAGACATGCAAGATGAAATGCAACCTAAGACCTAGGACCTAGTCACTGATCATATGTTGATTTGTTATCATCATTGAACTTTTAGGTAACCGGATAAATCAATACAATGCCCACTAGCTATGAAACCATAGACATATGAATATCAATTTGTATGCGCAAGAATCAATACAACACCCACTGGCTAGGCAACCATGGACATATGAATATTGATTTTGTTTTCGGAATGTTGGATTAGATATAAGCACCAAGGCACAAGCACCAGGATGACCTGAATATCATGTCCATTTTGATATAGCAATTTGTACAAGCATCAAAACATAAATGTCATGATGACCTGAGTACGCCTTGCATTAAAAACACATCAAACAGTCAAGAGATCATTCTAAATCCAATGTGAATTACCCGTAGTGACCCTTTATCATTCACATCCTTAGGCAAGATTGCGTTCCACAGTAGGAGAAAGAACTTACTCAAAAAGATAATAGTTAGATCAAACTTCCTTGAATTGTCTGGGTATCAATGGTCGAGGTACGCATGGCCATCCAATTCGAGATAGAGGCTCTTACAGTCAGACACCATTTCAATCCAGAAGTTCCAAAGATGTTAGATTTTCACATACAAGCAAAAGACAAAGAAAAGATTATGCCCACAGTCATCACTCTCTAAATCCTATAAAGGACATCATTGAAGAGCTCGAAGGGACACAATATGCAAAAATCTCCATGTGAATCAGTAAGCATACAAGGAGATAAAAGCATGAAAAAAAAGCACAGATTATTTTCAGTTGAGTTTTGATGTTTGATTGTTGTAGATGCAAAATCCTTTCTGGAGACGAGACAGACAGACTGACTCAACAGGAAGCTTCAAAGGACTCTGACTGGATATGACACGTCTAAGATACATTGGAGGCCATAGGATATGACATTGATTGCCCCCAAGTTTGAACATTGATAGGATACAGACGCTTGAGCTGATTGGTGTACAGACCGACTTATTGAAACCAGGATATGCAGAAACAAACCGGGAGATATGTACAAACTAAAGCAAAACTGAAAGCTGGGAAAGACCAAGATTGTCCTGATAGATGGAGCATTTTGGAACAAGTGGCACCTATTTGCCAGGTTTTCACCATCTTGGTAGAGATTCTATTTTTGCTACCGAGGTGCCTGTTTCCAGGTTTTCACCAAGGCACTTTTTCTTTCTTTTTTCATTTTTTTGTATTTTTCATTTTTTCAATTTTTTTGAATTTTTGATATTTTTTGATTTTTTTTTGTGAATCATCAAGGCGCCTATTGCTAAGTTTTCACCAAGATGTTCATTTTTTCAGGACTTTTTCTGATTTTTAAGATTTTTTTCAGGACATTTTACCATAGACTGAATGCCTTAGGCATAGAATTTCTTTAGATGGAGAACGTTGATTGGTTCTCGGAGCTGTTCTCCTTCAGTCGTTGAGAGTTGATAAGCACCAGAGCCAAAAGTAGCAGTGATTACAAAGGGACCTAGCCAATTGGGTTCGAACTTCCCCTTGCATTCTCGATGTGATTAATTTTTAGGATTTTCTCTCAACACTAGATCGCCAACCTGAAATTCTCTATGTCTGACTTTCTTGTTGTAGCCTCTAGACATTCTTTTCTGATACACTCTGAGATGATCATATGCTGCTTGTCTGCGTTCATCTAGTAATTCAAGTTCTTGTAACCTAGACACTCTGTAGTCTTCATCAGTGACAAGTCCATGCATTCTGATTCTAAGTGATGGGATTTCAACCTTAATAGGTAGTACTGCTTCAGACCCATAAACTAAAGCGAAAGGTGTAGCCCCAGTAGGTGTTTTGATACTTGTTTTGTAGGCCCATTCTGATACTTGTTCTGATACTGGTTCTGATACTAGTTCTGATACTGATTCTAATAATTGTTCTGATACTGGTTCTGATACTGATTCTAATAATTGTTCTGATACTGGTTCTGATACTGATTCTGATACTGATTCTGATAATTGTTCTGATACTGGTTCTGATACTGATTCTGATAATTGTTCTGATACTAGTTCTGATACAGATTCTGATACTGATTCTGATAATGATTTTGATAATTGTTCTGATACTGGTTCTGATACTGATATACTTGATAGCATCTTTTTCCATTTGCAAACTCCCAAGCAAGATCATATCGTGCAGTCCCAATGTCTAGCAAGGTGGAGAACAAGAGGGATTAGCAAGCTGGTGGAAGAGATGGAAGATGAGTGAATGAAAGCTAATGAAGGCAAGAAATCCTCAAGGGAAAACTCCTCAAGAATACTCAAGCTAGGGAAAAATTGTCATGTAAAGCTCATTTGGACAAGCAATGAAAGGCTAGCATAGGATAAGTCACAAAAGCATGATGCAAGAGCAGGAAAGGATGCAGTCCAAAGGAGTAGACATGTCAAGAGGCTTCATAGCACTGTGTTTTACTTTCTTTCTTTTTTTATTAGATCAAGACCAAAGGGAAAAAGGATAGCGATAGGCAAAAATGAATGGAGGAAGATGGATATGAGGGCTAAACATGGAAGGAATGAAGGCAAGATCATTGTAAGATAGCTCACAAAATAGTCAAATATTCGTGTATAGATCAACATTGTCAAGATCAAAAAGAGAAGATGGAATGGATGAAATATGTAGAAGAACTACGCATGATGCCTGATTGCCAGGTTTTCATCATGGTACTTATCCAAGGTGCCACAAGGAAGTGGTTTTCACCATAGGATGAATTTATTTCTCTTTACTTTTGCTACCAAGGTGCCTGTTTCCAGGTTTTCACCAAGGCACATTTTCAATTTTTTTTTTTCTTTTTTTTTTTGGAAGAAGACAAGCTTTTTAGACAATGCTCCTTGAAAGGATAAACCATGATATGCCAAGGATTCAAAATGACATGCTCAAAGATGCTGATAGGGAAAGGGAGATGAAAGAGAAAAATGGAGGATAAGGTTTTATGTAAAGTGAGTGAGGTTGGAAGATAGGAGGAATAGGCAAGTGAGGAAAAAGGATAAAAGGTAGAAGGATAATGAATGAAAGGATTGTGAAAGGGTAGATGGAAAGGAAGGAAAGATCAACATCAACACATACCTTGAAGGGTGGCGAGAGGGTGGAGGAAATGTGAATGAGGGAATACGTGAAGGAATATGGCGAATGGATAGTAGAGGTTGTGGTTTAGGCACATGGAATGGAAGAATATTTTTGGAGGGAGATGAAGTGGAAGCCTTTGGAAGCTTGAATGTCAATTTCACTTTTTGTTCAATATCAGACTCTTTCAAGAGAGACTTTGGAATCCATATAGCCGTAGGCTTTTTATTTCCTTTTGATGATCTAGAGAGAATATCTTCAATGATGGATTTTGGAACCCATACTTGTCTTGTAGTTTTTTTCTTAGATATCTCTTTTGACTTTATGCCTCTGTGTCGATTAGAGGAGACATGGTGATCTTCTTTTTTTGATGGATTCTTGTATTGCTTTTTTTTCTTGTATTGAGCATTCAAGTTACTTCCAAAGAACTTAGGACTTGTGGAAGAAGAAGGAGGATATGACTGGTTTAGATGGGTGGGTGGATGAAAAGGATTCAAAGGTATGCATCTATGTTGATCTTGAGGAAAGATAGGAGATGGAGGTATGTAAGGACCCAAGATGGATGGCGAATTAGGAGAGTTAGGAGGGGAAAGTAAAGGGACATAAGGACCCAAGATGGAAGGAAGGCGTGAAGATCTTTGTAGTGGTGGAAGAGGTCCAAGGATGGAAGTGGAAGACGCAAAAGGATAATCAATAAGTTCATCAGCATCTAAATGACAACCAAGGATATCAGCATCTTTAGAGTGAGCATTAGAATTTTCAATAGGATCCTGGACATCTTGAATAAGAGCATTTTCTTTGATAGGATCGTTTGAAGCTTGCAAAGACTTAGGAAGAGCAGAAAGCGGAAGTGAACATGGAATGGTAGAACAAGAAGATGGAAGACTTTGATCTTGACAAGGATCTTTGGATAGCACAAGCACATAATTTTTCTCTTGTTTTTCAATAGGCTTAACATTGGAAGGAACACCATTTTTACCAACCTTAATGGAAGTATCATCTTTGGAAAGCGCAAGTGTAGTAAGGTCATTTTGATTGTCAATAAGCTCAATAGTGTAAGTAGTAGCTTGATCTTGCTTAGGCGAAGACTTAAGACATGGTGGAATGCATGAAAAAGGGGGTATAGGATCAAAAGAACCATGAAGCGGATAAGAGACATCGGGAAAAGGAGTGGATGACATGGAGGGTTCTTGATCTTGATCTTTCTTTATGTTCTTTTCTTTCTCATTTTTAGAGTCCTCTTGACATGGAGCTACTTCTAAGGACAAGGAAGCATGTTGGGATTGTATGGATGACTTTGGAAGAGATGGTGGAGGACTAGCTGAAGTAGGGATTATAGCATATGAAGGCTTAGGCTCTTTAGATTTATCATTATTGAAAGTCTTTGCAGCCAAGTGAAGGTTAGCTTGAGTTTCTTTAAGAGGTAGCCCTAGGGGATAACTATAGGGAACCACATGAAAAGTAGCAGGGCTTGTGTCAGATGAAGGTTCTGTGAAAGATTTGACAGACTCGGAAGCTTTAGGAAATGTATGGGTATTGGAGGAAGTAGGGGATGGAAGGGAACCATCACAAGACAAAGGTTCAACATTAACATGATCTTGCTTGAGAGTGTAATCTTTATTTTCAGCCTGAGATTTCTTAGAGGAGAGATCCTTATGGTATGCATGTTTATAATCAGTGTGGCAAACTTTCTCTTCCTCAAATGAAATAGATGGATCATCTAGGTATTGTGCATAGAAATCATCAAAGTCTCTTTCATAATCAGAATCATATGGATCACCCTCACGATCTATCCAATGTGACGGCCCATTTGTAGTAAGCAAGAATGGACGATGAGGAGGACTCTTAGGAACAGAGGTGTCATAGGTATCATTACATTGTCTATTGTCATAGTCATCATAGTCTTCAAAGCTAGATGTGTCACTCTCCGTGGAAGAGGTATCATATTGCTCAATTTTTTTCCTGGGGCATGGTGACATGTACAAGTCTTTATCAAATGGAAAAGAGTATAAAGATTCCATGGAGAACTTTTTAGATTCCTTCTCTTTCTCAAGTTTGTCAAGCTGGACTTGCATAGCATGTATCTGTTTCATTATAACGGTGATCAGAATTTCTTCCTCATGTGTACTGATTCTTTGAGACATGTGTACTAATTCTCAATAGCTACTGCTCTGTTCTTGACACAATGATATTTTTGACAGATTCTAGAACTAGGCTGGAAACATTAGATATCTTGCAATTTGACAATTTCTGACAACTCTCTCAAATTTTTCCAAATGACACTCTGCAGACTCGTACGACAGTTGGGTATAAATGAAATGATAGTTGCAAAACTCGTACGATAGTTGGGTAGATATGAAACGATAGTTGACAAAACTCGTACGACAGTTGCTAACAATTTTTTTGCTTCTTGAATTTTGCTGGTTTGAAAACTCGTACGACACTGGGTACTTAATCATACGACATATGGGCTTTACTGAAATGACATTTGACAAAAAGTCATACGACTTTTGACTTCTTGAAATGACTTTTGACTCCAGAAAGAACTTTATGTCAATTTTTGCAAAATTTAAGGTTTTCAGTTTTGGATTGTTTGCAAATTGTACTGTCCAGATTTTGAAGGTCATACCAGATTTGATCATTTTTAATAGCCAAGTAGATAAATAAGCACGCAGAATAGCAAGCAAGTGATTCTAAGCACATCTGAAAACAATGAACAAGGGCAAAAGCAACCTTGCGCATGAACAATCAAGTGACCAAATTGTGCTAATCCCTGAGAGTACTAATTGTGTATGTTCTGAAAAAGTTTTACAATAACGCACATATACCTGAAAGTGAAAAATTGGCCTCTCTAGGGTTTTTAGTAATGGTTTGACTCTGCAACTTTTATGATTCAAAGGGGTGAACTCCAATCCCGGCGCACTAGGGTTTTGACACAGTCCGAGAATTTAATCTTCAAGAGCTGCTAGGGAGATCTGACAACCCAACAATGAACCATACCCGTGGAGATTTCTTCCACAAGGACATTTATATAGCGGCTGTCACTACCATGGTGAAAATGGCTATTACCGCTTGAGGTTTCGTCAACGCAGTTTGCCCTGTGAAGGGATTGTCCACTACGGTTAACCCTCTCTAAAGATGACTCACAGATTTATACCACAAGGGGACTTGGCTCCAGATTCAAGGTTTTGACACCTCTTCACTTTTAACCCAAACAAAACAAGCAGATTAATCCGACACGCTAAGACAAAGTTTTGTTCCACCAAGGTCTCTGATATCAACTCCACATGATCTATCAACCTCTCCGGGGAGAGAATGTATCAATCAATAAGAGAAGACACACTAACCAATTTTGATTCACCAAAGCTCGTGATATCAACCCTACGTGATCTATCAACCTCTCCGGAGAGAGAATGTGTCGATCAATAAGAGAGGATGCACTAACCAAGTTGAATGTGAAATGCACTAAGTATCCTCCCTACCTACAAGGATTCTGTTGTCAAGAAGGATTTTGCTGGGAATCCAATCTTTCAAGAATCATGAATAGTGTTCATAGGGCCTAATTACTATGTGAGCACAGATATATGTTTCGAAAGTAAATCTACCAAAAGCACCCAAAAAGTAGAAAGAGGAACATTTAACGCTTAAAGCGAATATGAGATGAGTCCACAAGGTGGAACACTTAACACCTCACACAAGCTGAAAATGAGTCCCCAACTTAGAAAACAAGTGAGTTCCTAAAAGCACAAAAGGTTTTCCAAGTGGAACATTTAACGCTTCTGTCCTGTTGACCCCTCCCCTTTATGGCACTGAGATTGCAACCATGGGGCGGAAATGAGGGGCCGGCGGATTAGCGAGTCCAATAACCCAAGATAGCAATCAAGATCAATCACAAGTATTCTAAGACTACTTAATGAATCCTTAAGGGTTCACAACCTAGCATCAATTATGCAAGTGTGTAGAAATAGATCAAAAGCATGAAAAGATGCACACAAGCTTGACACATAAGAGATTTATTTTAAGTCCCAAATCAAAATATTATTAGATGAAGAAGAATACCTGGGATCCTTGCAACGCGCTTAGTAGATTTTACTTGATTTTTAGCAATTTTTGTTGAGCTTTTCCATGCAAGCAAGTGACGAACTCTCCAACAAGCAAACAAGCAAACAAGATATGCAAAATATATTCAACTTATGAAAACCATAGGGTTAGCTCTAAAAATCAATTATTATCAGTAATAATAACCAGCAATCAACCCAAATGACAACTCATATCATTCATTGAACCATGTAAAAAAATAAGTGCATACCCATCACAAAACTCTTTTTTTTTGCTGCATTTGACCTAGTCAACAAGATCTAATTTTTTTGATATGATTTTGGCCACAAAAATAGAAATTCAGAATAGAGACTCCTACTAAAAAATAGAGAGCTTTCCAAAAATGCAAAAATTTTAGAAAAATCTCTTCATTTGTGCCCTAGAGACCCATTTTATCAAAATAGACTAGTTTTTGTAAATTGACTATTTGAGCTATGATATCATGTCCAAATTTAAAACACAAAGAATGGACCCCTTGTATAATTTAAAGATCTTTCTGAAAATATAAAAAATTTTGAAAAATATACTGATTTGCGTCAGATATTAATTTTTTCTGGAATTTCAAGAAAAAATTATTAAAAATTCAAAACATCTCAAAAAATTCTAAATTTTTTACTGTAGCTTCCATGACATGTCACCAACCTAAAACAAAAATTTCAAACCAAAATTCTAAGCCATTTGGGAGATAAAATTAAATATTTGAAACTTTGGGGTTTTAGCTCCCAAAAAAATCAAAACCAGCATGCAAAGGTGGGTTTCCCCACGGTGGGTGCCAAAAATGTGTGTGTGAAAATTATACCTGATCTGTAGACACAACACTCAGTAAAACATTAGAGGTTAGTGATAATCAAAATCATGCAAAATTGAAAGCTATCTAACCAAGCGATTTACTGCCTTCTAGTAGGTGCGAGATTAATGTTCTCAGATTGTAATCGAGATCAGTGACCTAGACGACACCTAAATGAAGGATTTGAATGCAATTGATCTATATTTTTGATATTTTTTATGCAATAATAATTGTAAAAACTGATATGAAATCTATGCTAAATGAAATTGATATGCTATGAATGCTATTGAAAATTGATATGCTATGAATCTAACAATGATATGCAAAGCTATGAAATTCTATGCTATGATATGAAAACTATGCAATTGAAATTGATCTCACAACGCTTTGAATTCGCAAGTTGATTCTTTCAAGCTCCAATTGTGCAAATTCTCCAAATTTGATATGCTATGATTCCTGTAGAGTAAGTTTGCAATTTGCGAGATGATTGAGAGATGAGCTAAAGCCTTGTTTTTATAGAAATCCAGGGCTTTGGAGGTGCATGGATAAAAGCCATAAATCACTCAAATAACTCCGGTTGATTTTTGAGTTATTTTTAAATAAAAGATAATTAACTCACAAAAATATGCAAAAGCTAAGCTTTAACTCAAAATAGAGTTTAGCTTTAATTGATAATTGATAGTTGTGTGCTTTTATGATTGTGCATGTTTTATTTATGAATTAATTTAATAATAAAGTGATTTATTTCCAACTTAACTGCTTTTAAAAATAAAATAATTGATTTATGGGTTAATCAATTATTTAATCAAACTTTTATTAAAAACTATATTATTAAATAATGACAACTTGCTTTAATTAATTAAATAAGAATTTAATCAATTAAAGATAAGAATTTTGATTTATTGTCAAAATTAAATAATACAATTAATAATAGATAGAATTAAATTTAATTAAACAATTAAGTGGCAAATATTAAATCTAATTAATTAAATATACAAAATATTTAATTAATCAAACTTTAGGATAAATGTGATTTATTGCCAAATAATTATAAAATTAAAGATAATTAAGATAATTAGGAATATTACTAGGAATATTCCCCGATGCAAAATTTAAGATAATCAATTAGATTTGATGATGTTTAGATGTGCCTTAGATTAGGACTTTGATGTCGATTTCATATGATTTGATGATATAGGAGGTTAATGAACTTATAGCCCATTTTTAGGGTATTACAGTTACAAGGATTTTCAGTGTCCTAAAATAAGGGTTGCACATTTCAATGGAGAGATTATATCAACTTGAGAGGAGAAAACATTGAATTTTATTGAAGAAGGTGAAGTCCTTGTCAGTAGAAGAGTTTTTCTATGTATTAATAAATCGATACAAAGAAAGAATTTGTTTAGAACCAAATGTAAGTGTAAGGATAAGGTATGTAATGTTATCATTGATGGTGGTAGTTCTGATAACTTTGTTTTAGAAGAAATGGTTAGTAATTAAAGTTGGAAATGAGAAAACATCCAAATCCTTATTAGGTTAGTTGGTTTCAAGATGAATCTAAGGCTAGGATTGATGAGCAATTCCTAGTTAGTTTTAAGATTGGGACTTATTATGTGATGTGTTACCTATGGATGCTTGTCATCTATTGCTTGGGAGACCTTGGTAGTTTGATAGGCATGTTATATTTTATGGTCATGCTAATACCTATGTGGTAAGGAAGGAAGATCTTGTATGCACCCTAAAATGGTCGCCTAGACTTTGGGCCCCCATTCATCAATTTATCAATTTTCTAAATTAATGCTTTGCAATATTTTCAATTTAAATCAATTTCCTTGATCAAATCAAATATTTTAATATTTCCTAAGGTTTGATCATTTTATCCTGAACCTCATTTAATTAAAAGAAAAACTTCCCTTTTAATTAAATAAAATCATTTTATTAAAATAAAAATCCTCTTTTAATAAAATCCTCACTTAAAATATCTCTTTGTGTTGAAAAAGGAAATAAAATAAATAAATAATAAATAAAAATCTTTTTTTCTCTCCACTTTGAATGCACATACTTCTAAATGGTGGGCCTTTTTCATCTTTTTTCCTCTTGAGAATCTTGAGCACATGGATCAACCAAGATTTAATCTCTATCGTTGCTCATTTCTTTTTGCCTCTTAATCTTGACCATCCAAGATTCTTTATAAGGAGCCCTCTCCTTCTCTTTAGGATATAGAAGATTTTTGTATTGTTATGTTGTAGGTTTGAAGAGCGATTTTGGAGAAGATTCTTGAGCACTTGAGCTTGAACATCATGGCAATCCATTTAGATTAATCTTGCATTTGCATATTAGATTAGATTCATATTTCCTTTCATAGAATAATCTTGCATAAGCATTTCCTTTTATAGATTAGTTTGCTTTCATGCATTTTTATCATATAGAATAGCTTCCATTTTCATTTGCATGCATACTTGATGATCATGGAGACTAGCATTCTTTCTTTCTTTCCCTCTTTGAATCTCTCATTTTGTGGTGTACTTGCATGGGCACAAACTGGATCTAATCTGAGGGCCTCCATTATAAACCCTTGCACTCCATGAATAGAGAGCTATGAGTCACCATTTGAGACCTCATTCTTGAGCAATTTTGGATTTAATGACTCATAGAAGTGTGTCAACATTTTAGCACACATTTTTGGCACCCACTGTGGGGCAGAATATTCTATTTCTGGCCTCATTTTATTTTATTTTATTTTTCTGACGATTTTCGTGCATTGTACGTACTTTTGTGCATCTATGTTATAAATCCTCTGGCGAAGTTTATCGTTGTATCATGTGAAGTTTTGCTGGCATTAGCATTTTTGCACGTGATAAAGGCATTTTCTCACGCAGGCCTATGTACTTTCTCACGCGGCCTTGTGTACTTTCTTGCATGTACTTTCTCACATGGGCCTATGTACTTTATCATGTGGGTCTATGTACTTTCTCATGTAGCATTGTGTACTATCTCACGCGATATTCTGACAACAAAGACCTAAATTTCCAAATTTGCTATTTTTGCTTGCTATTTTCTGACACTTAATGGTTGCTATGTTTATTTCCTTGATTCTATTTTCTGAAGCAGCATAGCAGCAAGGCGCATTGCTTTGGATTTGAGGTATTGTGTTGAATCTCTATAACATTTGGATTTTGGGAATAAAATGAATCTCTCATGTGTCTAGCTTGAGTGTTTATTACTTTCATAGATCACACTTCAATTTTGGGATCTAAAAAGAACATAGATTCACTTTCTTTCATATTTGTTTCACATAGTAATTAGGCCCTATGAACACTATTTGCAATATTCTTGAGAGAGTGGGCTTCTTGCAAAGCTCTTCTTGATGATAGAACCCCTTGTAGGTAGGGAGGATATTGTTACTATCTCACGGTCTTACTTGGTTTAGTCCTCAACATTGATCGGTACGTTCTCTCTTGGTCCCACTTAGAGAGCTTGGTAGACATTGTTGTTGACATCATGAACCTTGGTGAGGTGGTTTCAATCTTAGCATGTCAATGAATTTTCTTTCTATGTTTGGGTGAAGTGAAGAGGCTAGAGGATTATGCTCTACTCCCTTTTTGGGTAGTACCAAAAACTTAGATCCTTGAATCTAAACCAAGTCCCCATGTGGTCCTTTTTTTTAGTCACCTTTTTAGAGAGGGTTAACCATAGTGGGCATTCCCTTTATTGGGTCAACCACGTGGACAGAACCTCAAGTAGTAATAGCCATTTTTTCCGTGGCAGTAACAACTGCTATACAAATGTCCTTGTGGAAGAAATCTCCACGGGTGTAGTTTCTTGTTGGGCTGTCAGATCTCCTCAGCATCTCCGATTGATTAAATTCTAAGAATGTGTCAAAACCCTGGTGCACCTAGATTGGAGTTCACCCTCTTGAGATTAAAAAAGTTACAGAGTCAAACCATTACTAAGAACCATAGTGCAACCAAATTTTTACTTGCTAAGACTATGTGTGTGATTGGAAAAACATTTTGAGAACATACACAAGTAGAATCTTTAAGGAGTAGCATACTAAGTCACTATTCTTATTCATGCGCAAGGTTGGTTTGTCCCTTGCTCATTGTTTGAAGACAATTGTTTGCTTGAACTCCCTGATTGCTATCTTGCGTGCCTGATTAGTGATAAAAATTTATTAATGCATCTAGTTGGTCACATTAAACAAACAAATCTGAGTTCCTGAGTGATAAATACTTCAAAGATCTCCACAAAAGTGCTATGACATGTTACTCAACATCCAAATGAACTTAAATGGTATCAAGTTGCACAAAATGACTCTTGGTCTTCTTTCTTCCACATCTCCCATGTCTTCCTAGTCTCCCATTTCCATTCTTTCTCTTCTTCCTTCACGCTTCTTCCTCTTCTTCCTAAACTCTTCACATCTTCTTGATTCTTTTCCTCTTATTATCTAGTCTACCTTCTTCTATTCATCTCTTATGTCACTTCCATGCTTGATTCCTCCTCTTCCAGAACCATGAATCTCAACTATCTTGTTATGGAGCCTCTCTTGAAAATAGATGATCTCAAACTCATTTCTCAATTCGAAGAGTTTTATTCCTCCAATAGTCCTTATAGATATTGCACGAGTGATAAACTTAAGACAAAAATAAAATAAAAATTGATTGAATCGGACGTCTTTGCTAGGATCATACACATGATCATGTCATGACCTCCTTCTTCCAAACATTTTTCATCTTCTAAGTCTTCTCATCCATCCTCATCTTCCAAGTGTAAATTGATACATTTGTGGAAAAAAGGGAATGGAAGATGTAGAGTTGTCAGATGTTGTCTAATTGATAGTGGAAGACATGAGAAGTTGGGAATTGATGAATCTATTCCTATGAGTGAAATCAAGGGAATTTTGAAGGATTACATCTCTAAGGAAATTGTAGATCTTAAGGTGCAGATGATATCTTTGTTTATGGAAGTACATCAGATGATGACACTTGTAAGTGTTGGGAAGAAAGATACAAATGGTAATGTGTTAAAGAGGAATCTCAGCAGAAGGTCTGATGATGATGTAGTTTAGAGAAGTGATAATGGTAAGAAATGGTGGTTGAAGGATTGCAGTAGAGGTACATTAAGTGACCACAAGAAGAAAGGGGATAGTATAATTCAATTACTATCATAGAAGAATGCATGAAATGAGAGTTTATAGAATCAGGAAGTGGGCAGAGGAAAGAAAGTGTTGGTTGCAAGGAAAGAGGATATGTGGATCAAGAATAAGTATGAGATATATGTTTTGAATCCCATCAGATGATCATGATTTCCTCTCATGAAACATCTTCTTCTCACCTAGGGTGTTGGATGTTGGAGCATCCTAGGGTAGTTGGTAATCTTATATCAACCAAAAAGATGGTTTGTATTTTGTTCTTATTTTTTGGTTTGAGTGATCAAGTTGGATTAGATCCTATGTTAGATTTGGCATGTGCGATAATATTTTGATGTTTAGGAACTTCCTAGGAACAATTTCCTATGATTGCATCTCTTTTGGTTCATGGTGGTTCGAGTTTGAATTCATCTAGTAGCTATGGTTAACATGTTCATTTCCTACCTGGACCGATTTAGGAGATTTATAGTGTGATCGATGATCACTATATTTTAACATGTGTGGTCATAGATCATGATTATTGGGACTTGTGTGGACCTAGATATATATTATCATAAATCCTTGTGTTCTTATTACGGTGATTGGTGTTTCACATTTTGGGACCTAACCTATATTTGTAAACCATTTTTATTTATCTTTGGATTGACTATCTGATAAGCTGACTTGTGGTTGGTGATCTTGTTTATAAGTTGGGTAGAAGTTCTTTTTTTAGATAGTGTTGGATAGTAGAGATTTTAGAAGGGATAAATCTAAGGTTTGAAAGATTAGAGATATGATCTAAGATTCATTTCATTGTATATGGCTGCAACTAGGAAGGCCTTATAGCCCGACATGTTTGAAGCCAATTTGATGTAATTTGATGTTACCTGATAATAAATTTGTTATTATTTGGTTATATCTTTTCTTTTATTTTATGTTTTCCGATGTGTTGACTCTTTCTACAAGATTGGACATCTCCTTTGGAGACTTCTTCAATCTTGACTGCATCACCATGATATGTGCTCTTCAAATCCTTTCAAGATCTCTTCACAATCACTAACCATCCTTCATTACAATTGTCCAAAAAATATTCAATTTTTTTGTCACCAACTAGAAAATTGATCATTCAAGTCTTCATGATGTCGTAGTTCCATGAGTCATTCCCTAGCTTGAGACAAGCTAAGGGTTTCTTTTAACCAAAAATAATTCAATGAATTCAATAAACATTGAACCACAACCTTGATCCAAGCCAATATTAAGGCATGTTAATAAATGCCACTAAACCCATCATAAGCATCATGTAACCGATGATATGAATATCACTTTGGTGCTTAATTTTATGCCAGTTAAACAATGTCATTTACATTAGGCAATGTCGACCAAAAGGCTTGCCACAACCTTTGTAAAATATAGCCCCTTCTCAAATTCAAATTCCAAGTCATACTTAGTCATTGGGAAATATAATGATACATAGTGAAATTAAACATAATGACCATGTTATTCAACTTAGGAAACATGTAAATTGATTGTGAATTGAGATAATGAACCTGTAAATCAACTTAGGCATCAATACTATTCAAATCAACTAACGCGTAAATTGATTATGAACAAACCTAATCATGACTTGAATGCCAACTATATAATATGAATGTCATCAATCAATGTACCTCAATTTTAAATTTTAAATGCTCATGTTATCATGGAATGTATGCATCAAATTGCAAATCAAACTAATCACTGTCATTTTGTCTAGTATGTAATCAATATCACTGACTGCAAATTCTCATCATCAAAGTATATAAATGAGTTATTGTTGTGGCATCAAAGAATAAACAAAGATAGGAGAAATAATAATATTTGAATAATTTGAATAACATCCATAGTAAGTGCTAAAAAAATCCAAATATCCATACCTCAAAGGTATACAAAATATACTAAATGCATGCTGACAACACATACATATCATAAATAACAATCACGAGCCTTAGTTTAAACTTGTCAATGAATATCATACATATCTAGGAACTCCCACTATGTGTGTAATCTCATATCTATAAAGTATCAAGGGATCCCAAGGTTTCCAATATAATCATGTGCATAGAAGGTGTAAATAACATCATGTAATACTAAGGAACATCCATAATGATATGCAAAAACTATAAACAAATAAGTTGCAAATACGAATATATCATCATAGCTCCAACTAAACATCATATCAAAGTAATGTCATTTGAAACCAAATATTGAGGAAGATAAAAAGGACCAAAGAGATAAACTATAAATAAAAAATGGTAGCATGTCCTTCTACATACACCTATAAAATCTATCAATACCAAGTATGATTTCCTTCACAATACACCAAATAAACATCCATAACAGCACTCAACCATTCAATATCTTAGATCAAACACAACATAAATGTTATGTAATAAGTATAATCATGGATGCAAAATTATCCAAATAATAAGATAAAACATAGAGTAAACATTCCAAAATTAGGAAATTGGCCCAATAAACTATCTCCTAGGATTATCATAATGATATCAAAATATCAACTATGCACAAGAAGATAACCATGTTATCTATCCCTCAAAATGAATCCTCTAGAATAAATCATATATCCACAGCTCAAGATCCATATCAATGAAAGATAAAGCATAAGATATAATAAACCTAATTAGAAACAATGGTCAATACCTCTCAAGTGATAAACTACTTAGTAGACCAAGAATAGGAATGAGAATGTTGCTCCAAAATATCTATCATTATGACTCATCCAAGAATAATCTCCTCATAGGTCCATGTTGTACTTGCATCCAACCAAGGTGTAGGATCCTTGATTTTCAATTGAAATCTCATCACAAGTATTCATCTCAACTCGTATCTCTAAAAACAAGAGAACTTTAGGCCTCACTTATGTCTCCAAGTATATTTGAGCACCTTTAACTAATAAATCCAAGCCAAAATCCAAATACAACGTAGAATCATTATGAAGTAATAAAAAAATTGATTATGTACTCAATACAAAGAGAACCAATCAAAACAAATGTACTATATTCAACCTAGGAATCATGAACATAAACATGACAATATGATCTCACATCTCCATAAAGGAATAATGCATGCTCCAAAGATTGAGCCTACAAATATGAAAGAACCCTTCAACATCAATAGGATCTAAGAGTACCTCAAAGTATCTAGAAACACTAAAGATGATAATTCATAACTAAGTATGTATCTAGTTTGTTACCAACAAATCCCTCTAAATTTTAGTACCAAGTCATACATGGCATTGTGGTAACCATCTCCTAGTTCATCTAGATCTACACAAACACACAACTAAAAGTTCAATAACATTAAATTGAACCATGATCTTCAACCCAAGAAGATACAACCACTAATAAGTCATTAAAACTTAATCCTACATCACAAATCCATCCCTATCAAAATCTCCCACAAAAAAGTGTAACTAATGAAATGTAACCAAGCTATCATGACAGTGTGATAAACCACATGTTATAATTTCCAAGCAATTGACTAACCATCCATCCCCTCATCTCAAAAAAAACATGTGAATGTATGAATGACCACAAACAAGGCCAAGTAACAACATCCACATCAACATTGAATAAAAATGGTGGATATAAATAGTCCACATATGACTCATCCAACTATAGTAAATAGGTTGCACATACCTACAAATCACATAACTTATGATCCAAAATACTAAAATATGGAAACTCGTTATTACATTACAAATTGGGATATAAAGAGAATAATCTTGTATCCACCACATGACTCAAACACCAAATCAATCTTAGATTTTATTTTACAAATATGTTCACAATTAATAACCAAGGTTAAGGAACCAAATAAGCATCTACTAGATAAGAAACAACCTCTTAACATTAAACCAAACCATCACAAACCTAACTATGTCATGACAAATACAAATGTGCTAGTATATCCATGACACTATAATCAACACTAATTTTTTACCTTCACCCAACTATCATCCACATTAGAATCCAAGTCCTCAAAACATAAGATAGCCTTATTACATATCACCATCAAAGTTCACCTTTGGAAAAAAAACCTCTAAACCTACATAAAGAGAAACTAAATTTGAAAATCAGTTTTATCAACTTGAATATCACATAAAATCATTCACTCCCTCAAGGTTTTGCTTCTTGACTTTTCTAGATGCTCACTCAATTACACTTTGAATCTTAGGTACATACAAGTGATCAAAAAAGTACCTAGCTCTCCTTTTCATCAAATTGAAAATATAATAGCACCATTGTGGATTACACTACTCATGCTCTTCAATGTCTATTATAAATTAAAAAAATTATTTTCATATGTGAAAGTTATGTTCAAAAAAGTTACACATGTAAGCCCATGAAACTCGCTGACAAGTGGCGATGGTGAGGACAATGTGGGGTCAAATACAAGATTCTATCCAATCAAATTTATTTTTTACTTCCAATCTTAAAAATGAAAAAAATGTGGTTGAATTTTTTATTTGTTTTAACAATAGTTTTAGCCCATCAAATTGGGGGTTAGTGGTTGGATCTAGTGGCCAACATGACACCTATACTCATTGGCCATAAGTATTTTCAGTAGGCGTTCATGCCTATATTGCCTACATTCATAGGTACATGCAGTATGCAAGGGATGAAGTTTGTGAACCCCCCTACCCCCCATTTTTAATGTATTTATATTTTTCAAATGGAGGTTAATTAGAAAAATTAGAGGTTGATAAGAATACTTTTTTTTTCGCAAATGTCTCTTGGCACATCATATAATTGTACGACCAACATTAGGAGAAATTTTTTATATATATTTTAGAAAAAAGTAAAATTTTATGTTATTTTTCATCTCTCAATTATCTTGTATCGTATGGTAAGGTCTATTTTGTCTGAGAGCTTCATTTTCAAAACTTACCCCACAAAACCCTCATATAAAAGTACATCCTTTTTTTTTACGTTTTAGAAATAGGTAAAAAAAAAATTGTTTTTTTCATTTCTTAGCTATCTTGTATCCAATGGTAAGGTATATTTTGTCTAAGAGCTTCATTTTCAAAACTTACCCCACAAAACCCTCATATGAAAGCACATCTAAGAAACCATTTCGACCCATTGTTTCTCAAACGCCAAATTTGCAATCAACTCGCTATAATTCAAATAAGGTGACATTAAACTTATAATACTAAGATATTCACATGTCTCCATGTTCATTAGGAAGTGCTCCCTTGGACATGTGAGAAAAATATTAAATAATTATACTTTATGGCTAATAGTAATTGAATTTGCAAGAGGTGAACATGAAGAGGTGATATAGAAAAATTAAAATAAAAAAATACACTCTTTTCTACATCCATATTTAGACATGAAAGGTCATGCAAAAGATGCCCAAGTTTGGAAAGAGAAGGTTCTCATTTGGGAATCTAAAGTCACTAAGAGCTATAGAGAACTCAAAATTTATAAAGCCTAAGTTTCTTTGGGTTTGGTTTCTAAAGTGAGGTCTTTGAAGAGCTACATATGATTTATCATGTCTATTGGCTTTTTCAAGTCTTGGTTTTTTGCAAGTGATTGTAGCTCCTTGTTTGGGGAAAATAGTATCATTTTTGTTCCTCTCCCATTGGGCTATAAATTTGAGTCAAGGAATACTTGTCTTAATCATAGTTTCTTTGATTTTTCCAATTAGTTTCAAGGTCAATTGTAGAAGTGAAGTGAAGTGTATTATTGTTGTCATCTCTATTTTGAATAGTAATAATTTTGCCTCATTCTCTAGTGGAGGCTTTTCCCAAAAGGGTTTCTCCACATAAATTTGGTGCCTTTTATGGTATGGCACCAACACTGACTTTATATTTATGTTGAATGGTCCAATAACATTTTTATTTTAGATTTATTAATATTTCAAATTTGTAATCATATAAGAAAGTTAATATTGTAGTTTCTTCACCTTGTTTCTTAACAATTATAACAACAAACCCAAAACCATCAAATCTATACCAAAATAACTTGTAAATGTGTTTCATGCCTTGTAATATCTTAGATCTTTCTTGCATAGCTATGACTTCAGCTTTGCATATGATCTTCTCGACCTAAGGTTATAAATTCAAAATCCACCTATGAAGCATCAATACCACTTGTTAAGAAATAATTTATCAATATCCATTTCATTTGATTTATTTCCTATATTGCCCATAGAGAAAAATATGCATTCAAACTTACAAAATAATAATTATGCATAAATCAAATAGATAAGTCATAAGATAACAAACAATATACCCTAGAAAAATATTCAAGAAGGAAAAATCCAACCTCCAAAAGCATCAATATTCAATGTATTAATATTCAACAATAATACATTATAGTATACTTACAAAGCCTCCATCAACACCTCTGAAACATCAAACATCTCTAATGCACTCTCCCTATGTTTATGCATGAATTTGCAAACCCCAAGCCATGGTTCACATATGCACTCTTAAGAAGAAGACTCAATGCAATGACAACTTAGTCATATCTCCAACAAGCCAACCTTAGACATCTACACTTGTGTTTACTTTTATAGAAATAAGGTCACACAAAACCACCAAGTGGTATTACACAAAACTATGTGATTGATACCATAAGATTACAAAACAATTAATCCCTTATTTAATAGTGAGTACTAAGTTTTCACTTTATTAATATTCCTCATTATTAAATTCAATACATTTTCCCAATGTGAGGCCCTACAATAAATATATTTCCCAATGTTACATACATCATAGCCCCAATAATGTTAACGACTAGCGATGTATATATGTGTAGGTTCCCCTAGGTGCACCACACATGTAATAATAATTTTAACATTATGCAAAAGTGTACAACACCTAATTCATAATAGTTGGTGTAGATAAGTTCCATTTAGACACCATGACCTCAATGGAACTGATCCATCTTTTTAGCATGCTTTCAAAAGGAATTCTACAAACAAAATACTTGACAAAAGTAAAAAAATTCAAGCCGCTTACATACATTGCCAAAATATTAAACAAACAAAACAACATTAAATATAGGTGAATTACCTCATGATCTAATCTTAGGATGAACTTGTAAGGGCATTTTGATACCATTTTCTTATGCATCTAAGGTAGGGACTCAACTTCAATTGTTTGGATACTATTGCTAATGGTCATTTATATAAATAAGTATACCTAGAGGTGAGGAAAACATGTTTTAAAAATTATAATAAATGAAAATAACTCCTACACCAAAGTATAGTTTGAAACAAGGGTGATAATGATAAGAGAATGACACTACGCAAACCAAGCCTTAAGCTAGAACCTACAAAAGGTCCCCAAATAAATACACTTTGATTAATGATCCTAAAATATATTTATTTGATATAGATCAAAAAAATTGAAATGAAAATAATTGTTTTCAAATTTTGCTAAACTTAATTTTTTAAAGGAAAATGTTTGATTTATTAAAATAATGTTAGACACTAAATTAACATTCTACATGTTATAGACACCAACAATGCTAGCATGGATATCTTAAATACATATATCTAAAAGATATTGACAAATATCAGTCTCAACACACCTACCAATCTTAAATAAAAAAGAAAATCAATATAGTTAATTCGCATTTAGACTCATGTCATTAAACTTAAACTATATTTCTTAATTATGACATCCACGTAAATTCAAATAAATTAAATTGCTAGCTTATAATAATTTAATGTAAAATAACTTATATTTTAACTATATATTATTTTATAATATTATAATCCACAATATAAAAACTACACTATTTAGAGATTATCAATGATATCTAAAATTTAGGATCTTCTTTAATTTTAAAATTTAGGATCTTCATTAATTTTAAAATAGCTTAAACTTGTTAGCTAAGGTGTGAACCCTCATGGATAGTTCACACTACTTTTTGACTTTAACTTGATTCTCCTTTATTCAAGTGTGTTTCTGGATTAGATTGTGTAAGTTTTTAAGCATCGACGTTTCGGATCACACTCTGTGATCCATCATTAGGAAGAGAAGTGCCAGAATGTAAAAAAAATTAATATAGATTAACTTGATTCTCCTTTATTCAAGTGCGTTTCTGGATTGGATTGATTCTCCTTTTCGAACAACACAGGGAAATTAATATAGATTCTACATTTTGACTTTAGCCTCACGTGAAATCAGTTAATGACAATTAAAAAAATTCAAAACAATGCTTTAAATAAATCAACTTGACCTTAATCCACTTATTGGAAAGACCGTCCATTTAATAGATAATCTAAGATATTTAACTATGTTATAGATCTTTGTTTTACATTACCTTTTTCCCTGTACTTTAACTTTGTGTTATAGATAAAATTATGGCAAGATGATTTCAGGACTAGTTTATTGTTTTCATGATTTTTTAATAACTTGAGATTAAGGGATCTACATAGCATATAGGTATCTTAGGTATTTGTCATTATTCTTAGTTAATGTTAATTTTTAATTAATAAATGTGATTGATATAATTAAGATATGATTATAATGTGTGGAGTTGTATTCTCATAGCAATATTATAATTTGACTTGATGTGGAAAATATCTTGTATTTATGAATATGGTTAGGTTTAGAAGTTAATTATTTTTAATTATTAAATTGAATATAATTTTTATTTTTTTAAATACTTTTTTTAATTTAAGAAATCTATAAATTATTTTAATTATAAAAGAGGAAAGAGTATGTGTGTATATATTCAACTCTTCATATAAACATTAATTGTACATATGTATGTATGTTTTTTATATTAAAAGCAATAGAAAGAAAGGGTGTTGGCCCTTAATTACAACACCTAGAGGGCGATCACACTGACAACATCAAGCAAAAACTAAATAGGTCATCTACTACTCAATATCAAAAACCAAACCTAGGTGCTAGTTATAGGAAAAGACACCATAACTAGCACCTCCAGATTAACTAAACATAATATATAAACCATAACTAAAACCTCTAGATTAACTAAGCGTGCCATATATATAGTAAACTTACTATCAACACACACTCTAAGAGTCTTAACCATAATAGAGCAATTATAAAGTCTTTTTTATCTGTCACGCCCACGCAGGTCCAAACCAGAAGAGAGTCAAAAGAACAATTAAACCTATCATAGAAGAACCCAAAGGAGACCAAGGTTGTCAAAGCCAAAAATAGAAAAATGACAATAATAGAACAAAGGTAAGAGAACTAAGCCTTCTTTTTCAACACACTTGACTTTGACAGCATCATCTGAGCCCAATCTTTTGTGGGGAATTTGAAAAGCTCCTTAAAGTTGTCATCTTCTGAGTCCTTCACTCCGGTCCATTCCTCCATCACCTTGAGAGTGAACTTTGACAGCTCCAAGAACCTGCTTTTTGGTCTTTTGATATCATTTTTTATGCTTCCAATCTCCCCCCACACAACCCTCACCACCCATGGTAGTCTTGTCTCCAGTAACAACAATTCCCTTTGCTTCATCAGGGGAGGTGGCATCGATAGGGGAATTAACATTACTACCTGCCTTGGCTTTCTGAGTGAGGTCCAAAGACTCTATCTTTAGGCTCTTTGAGACATGGGAAGAGCTTCTTTCATTTGACTGGGTATCCTTTCCAAGAATTTTCTCCTCGTGGCTTTTAGATTTATTGGTGTCATCCTCTTCCAAAGACTCATCATTTAGGCTCTTACCCTGTCCCTGGGGTTTAACAACAAGTCTTGTGGAACAACAGGGCTTACTAGTTTCTTCTGTTATTTCCACATTGGAATCAATATGTTGAATATTGAATTTGTCCTGTTTGGTAGCCTTAGCTTTCAATTGGCTAGGTGGGTCATTTTTTTTTTTTCATCAAGCTTCACAGGAGATTCAAATTTTGGGGATTTGTTAGGGGAATTTTATGGGATTTTGGGTCTCTTAATACACTTCTTTTAACTAAGGTGTGGGGTGATCATAAGACTAGTCAAGGGTGGGATCAAGAAAGGTGGGGCCTCTTGAACAGTAATAACATGGGGAAGACACAAGGCGAGGTGAAAATGGTAAATCCTTAGCATGAGCCCTTGGTGTAAAATTATGTATTTCTTTCCCCACTTCTTACAATCAAGGACATCTTTGATAATATATTCTAGCGAATATA
Source organism: Chamaecyparis obtusa (assembly GCA_027943335.1). Classification (NCBI taxonomy): domain Eukaryota; kingdom Viridiplantae; phylum Streptophyta; class Pinopsida; order Cupressales; family Cupressaceae; genus Chamaecyparis; species Chamaecyparis obtusa. The sequence continues at coordinate 169,417 of BSBK01007366.1, forward strand.
ATAGAAAAAGGGAATAAAAATCAAATCATGATTTTGAAAGTGATTAAGGAAGGGCATGTGATAGTAATAGTAAACACCAAATCCTCCCTCCAAATTAAAATACTTCATGATAATAGCACACACCTAGTCCCATGGGGATGGTAGTTTCTCTCCATCAAAGCCATTGCAAAGATTCACTGGTTGTTTTTTGCCACAAAAGAAATAGTTAAAACTAACCTCGTTCGCAACACAATTAGTTTTCTTCCATTTTTTACCATCAGCAGGAAGACCTGTGGCTTGCACAATGACTTCTTCATTGGTCTGGAATGAAATACCACCCATAGTAACCCTTACCTCCATCCAAGAGGAAACAAATTGGTGAGAAAGACTCTCATCATAACTAGTCATAAGCTCAATGAAAGAGGCAATTCCCCCTTCTATGCACATGTACCAGATAGTGGGGTTGTTCTAATAATTTTCATATTTACTAGGTTCCAGTTGGACTATGTCCCTCCCATAGAAAAAAACTCCAAACTATCAATTGCAAAGCAACCAAACAAGGATTAAGGAGAATATTTGTAGAGGGTTGCTTCAAATGTCTAGCTAAAATGACAAATGTAATAAACCAAATAAAAGGCCAATAAGGCATGTAATAATGATAATTACTACTTCCATTTGAAGAAATAGGTCAAAAGTTTCATGTGGACATTCTTTTCTCCCATACAAAATGTGGTGATAAATAATTAAAAGTAGGGGATGCAATCTGGAGAAATCTATAAGGGTGACATTTAAATAAATGTTATGTGCCCCAAAAATCTCACCTTTCCAAGTACTCATGACCTTATAATGCCACCACAAAGCCTCTTAATTAGGAATGAGGTGACATGGATATGACAAGCACAGAGTACCCAACTTCTTGCAAGGGTTTTTTTGTGTAGTGTGAATTTTGATGGGAATTCAAATTTGAATATTGTCCTACCTTGCCATTCATAACCCAAGTCACCCAAAAAAGGGTCCAGAAAACTATTTTAGCACCTTGCATTAGGAATCTTGATAATATTTCTCCTTCCCTAAAAGGGATTTTATTGCTTCCGATAAGGCATTGTATTGTCTCCAACAATGAAGACCCTCCCTCTCCAGTCCTATAGTGGCTATAGAATCAACAAAAATATTTCCCTCTTTGAAGATGTTTTATAGGGTAAACTCATCAAATCTAGATAAGAGAGGTCTTATAACCTTAAGGATCTCCTCCACTCTCCACCTAGCCTTCATGGTTCCTCTTGTGGCTTCAAAACTTAATTTAGAATCACCCTCGATCTCTAAAAATTTTATACCAATAGAGAGGGAAACCTTTAGGTCCCATAATAGGGACATCCCTTCTTCCTGGTTGTTGATCAAGAAACCCAAACTTCCAGCATAAGTAGCCACAAGACCACCCTTATGATCCTTTATGAGCCCCCCTCAAGCAGAAATGCCCATTCTAAGAAAACCATTAAAATTTAACTTAAACTAGGGGGTTGAGGAGCCTTCCGAACAATATTTCTTGTAGCAATTTTATTGGAATTATCATATTTGTTGAAGGACTCTGGGAGCTTCCAATTTTCGGCCATCTTACAATCCTAAGGTGAAGGTGGGTTAGTAGGATTCTTTTAGTTACTAAGAGTAATGCTCTCAAGGAGAGTCTTGTTAAGTATTGTCAGCACACTATCAACAAAACTTTCAAAGTCCCTGAAGATCCTATTATTTCTCTCATTCCAAAAACACCAGCAAATGTGTGGAGGGATTTTCCTTTATAGTTGTCTAATTAGGGGGTTTTTTGAAGGACACTTCCAATCGAGTATGAATTGCCAAAGATTTCCATTAAAGACCCATTGGATATTAAATCCTCTCAAGATATCATACTAGATATGGGAAGAAAAGGGGCAATGAATAAAAAGATGTATAGTTTATTCATCTCTTTTGCAAAGTATACATCAATTAGCAATTTTAAATCCTATTTTAATAATGTTGTCTTGGGTGATAATTTCACCATGTAATGAATCCCACTAGAAGAAATTAATCTTAGGAAGTAATTGAGAATTCCAAACCTTCTTCCAACTATTTGTGTCAACATTGTTCCTTACTAGGAGAGTGTAAGTAGACTTGACAAAAAAAGCTCATGAAAGATTCTTTGTCCAAATAAAATTATCATCTTTGGAAAATAAATGGATTTGTACTTCATATAGAAACCCTTATAATTATTCAACCCAAGGACAAGAATTGGATTTTCCATAACACATTGCTTGAGAGGTTTCCATTTACCACCCAGAGAAATATAGTTAACAACAAAATTCCCAAAGTGGTCCTTCATTCTCCTCATAAGATGACAATAAGGGCTTACAACTAGAGGTCTATCACCAATCAGAAAACCCTCCCAGAATCTTATAGTCCTCCTATCCCCAATCTTCCATTTCAAACCTTATTTGATAAGGGTACGACTATTGAGAATGTTGGCCCATATTTTTTACCCCGAAGGGAGGTCATGAGAGTCAAGATCCATGTGGAAGCTTCTATTATTAATATACTTAGCTTGCATTATTTTGCACCATTCCGTTAGATCAACAATAAATTTCCAACCAACTTTGGAAATTAAGGCTTTTCTAAGATCTATCAGCTTTCTAACCCCAAGCCCTCCCAAGGTTTTAGGTTTACAAATAGTGTCCCAAATGACCAATTCCATTCTCTTTTTTTCTTCCATTCCAATCTAAATGAAAGAATGTTGGATTATTTTCAGATTTTCATCCATCACCTTTGAAATTTTAAATAAAGACAAGAAGTAAACTAAAATACCTTACAAAGAGGCTGAGAGGAGTTGAAGCTTCCTAGCACTGCTTAACATTTTACCTTTCCAGCTAGCAATCTTCCTTTTAATTCTTTCAAGAATATTGTTCCAAAATTTGGGAGTAACTTCCTTGATAGTTAGGGGTAGACTGAGGGTAAAATCACAAAGTTGTGTCACACTTTAGGATAATCGGATGGTTCCATCCAAAACCAATTTTGATCAGAATAAGCTCATCTAAAATAACTCTAGCCAAACCCACATGATAGCCAAGTGGCGTCGACGTGGCAAGGGAGTTCCAGTTGAAATATTATGATTAAATATAAGGAAAATGTGTTAGATCAATAAAGAATTGGCACACATTTATGGGTGAACCCACAATAGTGGATTACACTTTTTTGTCTGAATGGACACTGAACTCTACATTTTGAAAAAAAAATTCAGATTCAGATGCATATTGTCGTTAAACCTTTTGAAATCAGAAGATGAAGTAAATTAGAGTCTTTTAGAATTTTTTGTCTAGATTCTAAATATATTTTTTATTTTTATTTTTGAATTGATTTGAATGGGTGTTTCTTTCTCCCCCGAAAACTGGTATGTTGCTGAAAATGTCATTTTCAAAGAGTTACATTATTTTCATAGAGCATAACTTTTTTTCTAAAATAGATATCAATGTGATTCTTTCAAATTTAGTTTTTTAAAATCCATACAGAGGGAATGCAATTGGTTTGATGACATTATCATGATTATTTCATATTTTATTAATGTTTGAAGTTGACTAAACCGTAATTTTGACATACCTTGACTACATAGCTTATAACTTATCGTGTATTTGTCCAATTTCATTTTAATTTTTTTTTTAGAAAGTTAACTTCAATACCTAGGGCATAGATATTTTTTAGAATTTTTTTTCTCTCATTTACTATTTTTCCATAAGCGTCAAACATAGAGGTAGACATACGGTGAATTATCTATGTTTAGTAAAACTAAAAATATATATTAAAGTAATTGTGAATTGTCTAGCTCATGATAAAATTAATATGTATTAACATTATAATCATTGGAAATATTTTTCTCAGTAGTACCTTACTAAATAGATAGTTTTGTCAAATGGATTCATTTGATTTTCCAAAAGATAAATTCGAAGTAATTTTTTGTCAGCATTTTAATAGGTGCGAAGGAGACTCCATTATAGGTATGAATGAGGAGTATAGATGTTATATCAATGTTTTTTTTAATCTAAGAGGCTTTGAGCTAGCCATTTGTAATTAAATCCTTCAAATGGAACCTCTCAAGGCTTAAATCATCATATTTTATTAAAAATGTGTTATTTCAGCAAAAATCAGCATCTCTAAAAAAGTGTAACCCACTATTGTGGGGTCACCCTTATACAAGGGGTTTTAGCTAAAACAGGTTCAGCCAAACAAGTTTTGATAGAACCTATTTTAGCTAAAACTGCCTATGTGGCAACTAAATCAGCAAAAAATTTAGAATTGCAAAACTTACGATTTCTACAATTGATTTCTCTATCAAACCTCAACTTTTTGAAAAAAAAAAAACCCTTTTGTAGAGCTCGGAGTAAAAAATACGCTCATATATTTTTTATACTTTTTAGATTAGATATAATATATTATAATTACAAAATATTGCAAGTAGGTATTTTAACATTCAAGAAGATGTTGATTTGGAAATATATATATATATAGATAGAGAGAGAGAGAGAGAGAGAGAGAGAGAAAATCATATCATAATTTTTTTTAAATATATGGTTCACTAGAGGAGGGATTCCACTTCAAGAATGTGTAATTTGTGTTTTGATTGGGATAGATTTGATAGGGAAAATATGGTGGGAGATGAAAACTATAGATTTTGGATAATTTGGACTTTGAATTGTTATAACAAAGAAAATATACATTGAAAACCAATTTTTCTTTTTTCATTCACTGGCTATACATATCATCTAAAACATATTTTGAAATTAGAGGAAAAAAAGTTTATTTACATATACTTTTTTGGTGGGAACTAGACCCCCTAATTTGCAGTATTTTTCAATAATTAAAAAATTGGCTTTAAAAATTAAAAAACATATCAATTATTATTCAAAAAAATAATTAAAAATAATAGGCATAAAATTCATCCATGTTTACAAATATTTTTTATAATTTGTAATTAAATTTTTTAGAAATAATTATAATATAGCGAAATGCGAACTTCACACATGAAAAGGAAAACTGCCTTTCAAAGAAGACAGATAAATGTTGGTCTCATCCACTCTAACCTAAATGCGAAGAAAGATGCAGCCATATGCAATAAGGAGAATTCTAGGGCGGAAATGCCCAAATTGGTTGCAAAAGCTTCAAAGAAGCAAGATAAAAAAGAGGTTTTTTCAAGCTATTGCTATAATTGTTGGCTTTACAGCCATAAGAAAAAGGATTGTCGAAAACCAATGCAGCATCACCCTTCGTATGAGCATCTGGATGATTTCATAGCAAAGCAAAAGAAATTAGCTAATCAAAATATAGATTTGGAATTGCTCACAATCTTTACTCGAGCAAAACCAAATCCCTCCATTGATGTTTCTGCTTTGATTAAGCGCCCCTCTGAAAACCCTAATGAATCTTTACTATCAGATAAGCAGGAAAAGGGTTCTTCGAGTGTAAAATTTAAGGATAATACTAGGGTTGAAAAACCAGTTCTGTATTCAGGGAAAACAGTATAATCCCTAAATGCAATAGGGATGTCAAGCCAAAAGTTTTCTCAGTCCAAACTTTGGACAAGCAAATAAATATTTTCACAAAAACTAAGTATGTGAAATCGGGCATAGGCAACAGGGTTGCCAAGGTGGGAAGACCTAATCACAATTTAGATTGCAGAACCAATGAACCCCTATCTGCTAAGGGGGAAGGCAGGATCTTACCTACCCAAGCACCTCCCGTTTGCATGATGAAGAACGATTTCACTTGGCAATTGGTAAAAAACAAGAAAAAGGTTAACAGGTATCTGCTATCTCACAGTCCCTTTAATTTATCTCTAAATAATTCCTTTGAATTGCTCAAAGAGGAAGATAACGGTAAAAGTAAATACTCGCCCCCCCACAAAAGGAATGGGACCTTTGTGGATAAGGGCTATAAGGCACGGTAGAATAAGATGGAAGCATTCCATCCAAAAGCCACAAAGCCCTACCCTTATCGCACAAAGATCCCACCCTTTTCTGGAGGGAAATCTAATCATAATGGCATAGTTTATGGTTGTGATGCTTCAATGACTAGCAATGCAAAATATAGCTCTCCTCACCGTAAAAGGATAGAGAGGCAATCAATAACTATGGTCAGTAATAATAGTAATCATGATTTTTATAATGATTCTTCTCATGAAGCTTTAAAAAATGTAGCCTATACACCGCCACAGAGGTGAACAATATAGTAGAAACTAGGTAAGAATAATCATAGCTATCATTATGATACTATCATTCTAGATAGTGATGTTATCATGCAGCAACAGAAACACTTAGTAGAAAAAGGCCTTATTTGTATCTGGAATGATACAGGAGTATCTGTCAATAATGTGGTGAAGGAATTATCATTGCTACTACCAAGAGAGGTAAGTATATCACACTTTATGGATCATTTCATTTTTATAGACTGCATTAAAAAGAATCTGAAGGATAGCATTTTGAACAGAAAGGATATTAAATTTAGGAACATTTCCTTTTCTTTTTTTGAATGGATGCCATTGTTCAATCCAATGCTTTTAAAAGATTTTAGAATAGAGAAGGTAGTCTCTTTAAAAAACCTACCTTTGGAACTATCCAGTAAGGAAATTATCAGAACTATAGGTAATAAGATTGGAAAATACATCAGGACTATAGAGTCAACTTTTAATCAAACCGATAAAATTGTTATAGTGGAAATGGAATTTCATCAAAAATTCATCCTACCCATCCAATTAAATTTTAACTCAAACTCGGTCATAATCAGTCCTAGAATTCTAGAAAATTTTATCAAAGAAGATGTTAATCCCCAAAAATCATCCAAAAACATTAACCTTCTAACTCAACTCAATAAAGAAATGGAGGTAAAGTTATGTAAGGAGAAAGGAGGATTTATAATCAGTCCTATAAGGACTCAAGGACTAGATAGGCTCCATCCCACAGTAGATACATGTTTAAACATTTTGTTATCCAATCATCCTCAGATTAACGAGGAAACAGTAATAGAAAGTATACCCGATCTCCATCTACCACATAACAATACAATAAGCATAACACAGAATGAGGTTCATCCAACAAATGCTAAAGAAGATAATACAGTAATAAAAGAAAAAATTAATAAACCTAAGGATAAGTTAACGAGTCATCCAGAAATTGAGGAATAAGTTACAATAATTAATAACACATTACATCCAAATAATCAGAATCTCAATGAAAAACATACTAATGCAATTGAATCAAAAAAGACTGAGCAAGACAAAAATAATACCCATCTTCAATTTGAAGATAATAAGATTGAGCTACAAACACAACAGACCGGGAAACCTGAAAGTGATAATATAGTAGAATTAGTAGATCAAGTAAATAAAATTGAAGAGGAAGTAAATCAAATTATTAACCGATGATTCAATGGACATGTTCCTAGAGGAGATTTGTGATTTCGATGAATTAAAAATTCAAAAAGAATCCTTAATTAAGTAAATTCAGGAATGTATCCTAGTAGAAAATAAGGGTAAAGACTTAAAATTGACTCAACCTTCATACCTTCCATCCTCAAGGACGGAAGTCTCAGAAAATGCCCCTCCAGGCACACCAGGAAAATATCTAGAACAATCAGATATTAATAATGGGACTGAATATATAGAAATACAAAATATAACTCAAAAGGAAAAGATAAATAATGAACCAAATATTGATAAGGGGGAGACACAAGTTGTCACAATCCCTCTAGAATTAGAAGTCCTGAATGTGAATCTATTAGGGAAGGATGAAGATATAATATAATTTTTTGGTAAAGAGTTTGTAGATAGAAATGAACCCTTTGCACATATAGAGGATGAACAAAAAAGTCTGGATAACCGGGTTAATTCAATGATTGGAACTGCGGGAGAATCAACATTGGTTAAGGATGCGATTGAGGGTCTCTTCAGAATAACTAATGAAAATAGAGAATTGGGTATAGCCTTGAATAGAGGCAGCCTAAGTACTCCTAATATTAATAAATTAAAAAAGAAAAGAGGTAGGAAATCAACAGTGGAACTAAGAGCGCTAGATGGTAATGCTGGAAACCAAAAAAAGATAGCTGATATAATGAACACTGGGAAGGGGAAGTGCCTTCCCAAAGAAAAATGAAAGTCACTACTTGGAATGTTAGGGGATTAAACACCCCTAACAAACAGAGATTGATAAAGAGGTACCTTAAAACCTTCGAATCTAAAATTATTCTACTACAGGAAACTAAACTTAATTCATTAGAAAGCGCTAAAGTTAGTAAGAAAGTAGGTATATGGAAATCAGAATTTATACCTTTTATAGGTCTCTCTGATGGGTTAGCAACACTTTGGGACCCCCGTAAAATTTTAGTTGTACTTATCTCTAATAATAGTAATTGGATGGCCTTAGATATCCAAAGCTTTAAATCTAATCTAAAGTTCTACCTAATCAATGTTTACGAACCCATTCCAAATGAAGAGAAAAGGAGAGTTTGGCAAGAAATCCACCTCTTCTTGAGTAATAATTCAGGAACACCTTTATTTATTGGAGGATATTTTAATGCAATCCTAAGTCCGGAGGAAAAGTCAAGAGGTTCCAGATATGAATCCCAAGCCCATAAGGACTTCAGCAAATGGGCAATAGATAACCATTTAATTAGCATTAACACAAACAATGGTGTATACACATGGAATAACAGAAGAGCGGGTTTCAGTCACATTGCGGAAAAATTGGATAGGTTCTTTATAAGAACTAATTCGGATAATTTTAATCAGCTATATTCAACAGAAATTCTTCCTGAGGTAGGATCAGATCACTTCCCGATATGACTCTCTATTATAGAAGACTCAAAACCATCTAGGAATCCATTCAAATTTGAATTCATGTGGTTTCAAAACCCAGAATTCATTAATCTCCTAGAGGAATGGTGGAACCAAATATTAGTTAAAGGTTCCAAAATGTATTGTTTAACAGTAAAACTAAAAATTATCAAGAACAAGGCATTAGAATGGAATAAAAACAAGTTTAATAATATCTTTGAAGAAAAATTTAAGTTAGAACAAGAGATAGCAGACCTTAATAATATAGTAATAACACAAGGAATGAATGAATAGAGTTATCATAAAGAAAAAGAATTAATGAATAGATACAATGATGTCCTCCTTAAAGAAGAGATTTTTTGGAAATAGAAATCAAGGGAAATGTGGCTCAAGGAAGGAGACAGTAACACTAAATTCTTCCATAATACCACAAATTTCAAAAGAAGTATCAACAGAATTTCTAAACGTAAGATAGATGATGAACATTTCACAGATAACCTAGAGCAGATCTCGAATACACTCATGTATTTCTATGAAACCCTCCTTAACAAAATAGAAGCCACTGATATGGGAGCTCAAAACAAAATGCTTAAAGCTATACCAAAGCTACTTTCAAAAGCAAACAATAAAATGCTTAATAATAAATTATCCCTAGACGAAGTGAAATCAACAGTGTTCCAACTTCATCCAGATAAAGCCCTGGGCCCAAACAAGTTCCAAGCCGGCTTTTTTCAGAAATTTTGGCACTTCATTGGGGAGGAGGTATGGCAAGTAGTAGAAGCAACCAAGAATTCGAGATCCTTGTTAAATGAAATAAATAATACCTTTTTTACTTTAATACCAAACAAAAATGAAAGTGTGGAGCCAGGGGACTTCAGACCTATATCCCTATGCAATACGGTTTACAAGATTCTCTCCAAATGTCTAGCGAATAGACTAAAAATTCTTCTTCCCAACATTATATCAGAAGAACAAATAGGTTTTGTAGTGAACAGATCGATATTGGATGGTATCATCATTACCCAAGAAGTAGTCCATACCGCCCAAATAACTAAGGATCCAAGTATGCTCATTAAAGTAGACATACAAAAAGCTTAAGATAAAGTAGATTGGAGATTTCTCTGTAAGTGCATGGAAGCTTTTGGATTTTCAAAACAATGGATTAATCTCATATTTAATTGTATCTCTACCCCAAAAATTTTAGTTCTAATTAACGGGACTCTGGAAGGGTTTTTTGGTATATCTAGAGGAATTAGACAGGGAGATCCCATATCACCCTTTCTATATGTAATTATGGAAAAAGCATTAGGAAGAACCATAACCAAGAAACAATTGGAAGGTGAAATTGTGGGGTTAAAGGCAACAGAAAATGTACCAAATATAACACACCAATAGTTCACGGATGATACGATCTTACCCGGGTATGCAAGAAAAAAAGAAGCCAGAACCTTTAAAAATATTTTAAACCTATATATGAAAGCATCTGGTCAACGTGTCAACCCTAAAAAATCTAAAATATTCTTTATTAATACTTCCCTGAAAAGAGAATTAGAAATATGTAAAATGATGGGGTACAAAAAAGGTAATTTCCTGTGTAAATACCTTGTCATTGATGTGGATAAAGGAATCTTATCCTCCAAATTATGGCAGCAAGTTATCACCAAAGTACAAAATAAAAAGAGCTCCTGGAAAGGTAGATGGTTAACGAAAGTTGGCAGAATGACTATGATTAAATCAGTTCTTTCAGCTATACCCACATACCGTATGTCGATTCTTCCCCTCCCCACTAATGTTAAAAATAGCATAGACAAAATGTTTAGAGAATTCTATTGGCAAGGCCCTTCTGAGGACAAAAAACTTGCCCTCATTAAATGGGATAATTTATGTAGACCAATTTCAAAAGGAGGACTGGGAATCAAAAATCTCCATTGGAAAAATCAGGCTCTTGGAGCTAAACTCTTATGGAGAATGTATAAGGAATCAAGTAGTAAATGGGCAACAATACTATTAAATAAATATATCCCCGAAGGGGAACCCATAAATATATTTAGATCCTCCTCTCATGTTAAAGGATCACAAATCTGGAACTTTATGAAAGAATGCAGAGGTATTATCAGTAAATATCTAACATGGGATGTAGGTGTAGGAGATAAAGCTCTTTTTTGGGACGATTCTTGGGCTGGCCTCCCCCCCCCTTAGCAAACTAGGCTTTTCTTCAGAATTCATGGAAGAATGTAAAAGAGTTAAAGGAGTATACCTTAAGGATTACCTTAGTAAGGAAGAAGCATTCAAATGGAGCAAGTTAGAGGATATCAATCACGTCTAGCATGAAAAACAAAACCTTATGACAACTCTGAATTCTAGAGAAGTATCTCCTAAATCTAGATCAGACCTTTTAATTTGGGTAGGTTCCAATAATGGTAACTACTCAGTAAAGGAGGGTTACAATTCGATAATCAAAGAGTAGAAAATGGATAATATAGACATACTGCTAAATCTTTGTTGGAAAAAATCATGCCTACATAAAGCAGGCATGTTTTTATGGGCAACTTTGTAAGATAGAATTCTTACTACAGATAGAATTGCCAAATTAGGTTTCGAAGGGCCTTCCAGGTGTCCCCTATGTGAGAACCATTCGGAGGATGTAAATCATATTCTCCTTAATTTCCCTTTCATGCAAAAATGTTGGAATTGGTTGCATCAATGTTTAGGTTGGAAGTCAACATCCCAATCAGATCTACTAAACAACCTTAAAGCTTGGCCTTCCCTATATAAAGACAATTTATATAAGGACATCTGGATTATCACTCCATCAATTATTGTATGGGAAATTTGGAAAGAAAGAAATAGAAGGATCTTCACGGACCAGAAACTCCACTGGTCTTTAATCACAAACAAGATAGAAGCGTCAATAGTAGAAATTATTTAATAGAAAACTAAGAGATAAGCTTAGTTACGAGGACTCTTTCAAGAACTGGGACAATAAAATTAGATTCAAATGGCCTAAATTAGACATACCGCCCTTATATGGAAAAGGTGGCCCCAAAGTAAAGGTGGATAGAGCCACCTGTAAATGGATACCTCCAAAAGCGGGCTAGTATAAATTGAATTTTGATGGAGCTTCTAGAGGTAACCCCGTGAAGCGAGTATTGGGGGAATCATTCACAATTGGAAAGCAAAAGTAATAGCTAAATATTCCAGGCCTATTAACCCTACCACTAGCAATATGGCAGAATGTGTAGCAGAATTAGAAGGTCTGAGATTATGCAAGAGTCTAAACCTAACTAAGGGAGATTCGCAAGTAATTGTCAATGCCATTCGGACCAAAAAATCCCCTAATCGGCTTCTTAATTCGAAGATAGAAGAAATCAACCAAATAGCAGGGAGTATATTTAAATACAAAGTAAGACACACCTATAAAGAAGGAAATAAAGAGGCAAATATGCTAGAAAATTTAGGAGCTAATGGGATAGTAACAATGGTACAAAATGATATAGTCATGGACTAAAATGAAAGAATATATATATGGAAAGACACCAATGACTATTCACTTGCATATCAAACTTTAAAAGGACAACCTACTTTGGACAGATTTCCTAATTACATTCCCTTCGGTGATATGTATAAACTGACTAAAGAAAACTAGATTTTAAATATAAAAAGTGGAGTCTAGGATCATAGACAGACCATGGTTATATGATAATAATATTTATAACTAAGACTCTTTCTCAAAGTATTGGCCAAATATGGTTAGGAATGTAGAATTCCTTTACAATGTTATGCTCCAAGTGGAGATGAACACTGAAGAACGCCTGGACTACTGGAGAAGTGAAGGCTTTGACATCCTTGGGTACTTGAATAACTATGAAGAAGATAAGATTCGGATCATAGCTCCAGAAATCAAAAGATGTACCAGGCATGCCAAAGCTGAGCAAGAGGATGATGAGAGTATCATAATTATGAGAAAAGATAACCATGAATGGCTATGCACCAAGGTCAACTGCAAGTTTAATGTATAATTTTCTATGAAGTATGGTTATTAGAAGCTAGACACTAGTATGTACATATATCTGATAATGAGAAAAGAGACTGCTATCTAAATCTGAATTAGCAATGTGTGTACAGTCAGTAACCAGGTTGTTAAGGTCCCTATACAAAGACAAATGCATGTATATTTCATAGATATGCATTTCTTGTTATCAAAACTAGACATTATTCAAAGGGTTACCTGCTAGGTTTAGATGATATGTAAGAAGCTATATTAAG